>ML261064.1:2350-26234 GCA_005239495.1 Nicotiana undulata
AAATTCCATAGTTTTACTAGTTTCAAACACTAATCCCTAGTTAAATTCACTACTAAATTATCAAAAATCATAGAATTAGGTAGTAATTATAGGGTTCTTGAGGATTTTGTAATTTTCTATTTTAGGCCATGAAATCAAGTAGAAATCACACCTTAATGATCCTTAGGCTATAGGTGAGTGATCCCTTAGAGAATTTTAGGAATTTGACCATGAGAGGCCAGTGTTGGAAATTAGGAATTCTTCAAGAATGGCGCTTTTATTGAATAACTAAGATGAGTTATCACATTGTACATGCATTGATGTTATTATATATCTTTTTACTAGTTGCGAGCCCTCGGGTATAGAATTCAGAGTTTCGGGCGCAATTGTGGTCCGAGGGGTAGATTCGACACGAGGTGAGTCTCCTTTCTAACCTTGTAAGAGGGAATTGTTCCCACAGGTGATGTATATGCTATGTGTAACCTGTTTGGGGGCTACGTACGCGCCAAGTGACGAGAGTCCGTACGTAGAGGCTATTATTGTTATGTCCGGGTAGTTAGGCCCACATCATGCCTTGTATGTTTTTTTTCCGGTAATATCTTAAATATGTTTTTCTTGTAATGCATGATATGTTTTCTTGGTAATGCTTCATATGACTTATTGTAATGCCACATGTACTACGAAATTATGTTTTGCATCGCATTATTCTACTGAGGCTTTATTGAAAAGAAATTGTGAAAGATATGGGAGCAGGTTGTACGCCACGACGGAATTGAAAGAAATTGTGAAATATATGGGAGCGGGTCGTACGCCACGGAATTGAAAGAAATTATGAAATATATGGGAGCGGTTCGTACGTCACGGCGGAATTGAAAGAAATTATGAAATATATGGGAGCGGGCCGTACGCCACGGCGAAAATGAAATGAAATTATGAAATATATGGGAGCGGGCTATACGCCATGGTGGAATTGAAAAGAAATTGTGAAATAAATAGGATTGGGCCGTACGCCACGGCGAGTGTAGAAAGTACCTTATTGGAGCTGGCCGTACGCCACGGCGGATCTAAGAATTTGTGATTTTTGTTTCATTCGGTGGTCTTACTCTTGAAAGTGCTTTATTGTTTAAGTTCAGTAGCTGTTTGGATTTCTCTGCTTTTAGTATATGTACTTGTTGCTTATTTCCCTGACATGCCTACTGTATTTCATCATATTTTATCACATGTTACTACTGCTGGACCCTAGTGAGTATCGAGTCGACCTCTCGTCACTACTTCTTCGAGTTTAGGCGGGATACTCACTGGGTACATATTTATTTAATATGTACTCATGTTGCACTTTCTTTTCTTTTCTATACTTGACTGTACAGGTTCGGAGGCTGGCACGTCTGACTACCAGGCTGGTGCTGGATATTGATAGCGTGGTCATACTTCTCGGTGAGCTGCTTTCTCGGCGACTTCCTAGCAGCACCCTGGAGCTCTTTTTTTATAGTTCTCCGCTCACTTCATTCAGACGGAGACTCTGTATATATTGTAGCCATTGTATCTTCACTAGTTGCCGATGACACTCGTGACACTAGTTCCTGGAACACATGTGTAGTGTATATTTATATTTTTGGGGTTTTGGGATGTATATCTATGTGTACATTTTATTTCGGCTTGTATCTACTAGGATTTCACTTCTGCTCAAGGCTAGTATCATATTTGTCGTTATAAACTGGGAAGCTTTGATTGTTTAACTAGATGGGAAAGGTATAACTTGGTGTAATTATTGTTGGCTTGCCTAACCCCGTCGTTGGGCACCATCACGACTCAGATTGGGATTCTGGGTCGTGACAACAGTTGTTGAGAATGAGCTGGATTTCACTATATGGCCTCGCCATGCAATTACCCCCACAAGCTGAATCAAGATTCATATTTGATGTCTTGTCTAGACAATCAACAAAAGTATGACCCAACACCTCATCAGTCTGACAATGATGCAGGAAGTCTATAAGTAGCTTCTTGTGTCTTTACCAAGCTTGACTAAATGTCTCGCCATCCCGTTGTTAGAACCCAAGAATCTTGCTCCTCAGCGACTTTGTCTTCTTAGTGGGGAAAAACTTGATTAAGAATTTCCACGATATATCATCCTAAATGTGGATTGAGTTTGCGGGCTCCTTTTGCGACAATTCCTTACCTTCCCCCATCAGTGAAAATGGTAGGGAAATGGTGTCAGTCTGACATATTCCATGGAAACTTTCGGATAAATGTGAGTATCCGTAGTTTCCAGGAAGTTCTAAATGTGCCTATGGGGGTCTTCATGAGATAGAACCACATATAGCCCTATGGATTGAATCAGATGTACCATGTACTGTTTGAGTTCAAAATGCGTCGTGATATTAGGCTTCACAATTGCCTGAGTCATACTAGCAAGATTGGGCCTTATGGCTTCTATCATCTGACGCTCTTCATTACCGTCTATCTCTATTAGACGTTGTTGAACTATGATGTCCAACTCTCTTTCTATTCTACTTCTAGCTTCGACTTCCCTCCTCACTCTGTGAAGTGTTCGTTCAATTTCAGGATCAAGAGGAAGGAGTTTGCTTGCGCCTTTTACTCATCCACATTCAAGAGAAGAGCATGTGTTAACACAAACAAGGAAAACAAAAAATTAAAATTTTATGAATAACTAATAAAAGCCTAACTAAGTCAAGTAGTTAATTTCTAAGTCCCCGGTAATGGCGCCAAAAACGTTTTGCGGCCAAACACACTCACGCAAGTATATGCGATCGTCAAGTAATAGAGTAGTGAGTAGAGTATCATTCTCACGAAGACTTGTGAAATTTTTTTGACTGATTTAAACACAAAAAACTTATCGATTCAAATGATTTCTCAAAAAATATATTGGTGACTTATTTACTCCCTAAAAGACTATCAAGCAATGAAATAAATAGAAATCAACAAGAACACATAATCAATTTCAGATAACAATCAGTAAAAGAGTATATTCCAGGGTCCCAGGCTAGCTAACAATCATGTTGCATTCTTGGCTTAAATGACTTGTTGATTTATCTGGATTGTTGATTGGTTGGGTTGATATTACTCATAACAATTTGTCAACATCTTACTCTCCTATTCAATCTAATTTAATGTGTATATGTTTATGAAATTAATATTAACAAGAATGCATTTACACTTCCTGTGTTTCAACCAAACAAGGAAATTAGGTATATTTCTATCATAATTGTGAATATGTTCCTCGATGTCTGATCTCAAGAACGTGCTCTATTTAATTTTATGTGCAATCTAGAATTTCCACTTTTGAGTTCAACTCTAGATTTGTAGATAGTATTTCACTGTTTGCTATTCAGCAAAATAATTAAAAAGAGAATTAAATAAACAACCCAATATGATAAAATCAAACTTGTCAATTTAAACTTCAAACATCAACATTCATATAGCACCCATGACCCCTGAACAATAGGGTTCTTAGCCACTCATGTTCATACCATCATCAAAAATAATGTTTTCAAACATAAAATCAATGAATACTAGAAAACAAATGGAATAATTGATCAAATTCGTGATCCCTAGTGTTTCATACTTTTGTTTCTATCTCAAAGTCACATCCTCCCCCTCAAAATAGGTTTAGGTTGGCTTTTACATGAGTTGGGCGTCTTGGGGTCGAAATAACCGAGTCCTAGTCGAAATAGGACATGTTCACTTTTTGAGCATCAGGGCAACGTGGGACATTGGCCTTGGTGCTCAGCTTCCCAAGTTTATATTTTGTGCGCCATAGGCACGCCCTACGCTGCCTGTGGCCTTCAAACATGAACTTTTGCCTTTTTTTCCTATTTTCGCTCAAATTCGCGCACTTTCATCCCAAATCACATATGAATGATTCCTACACATAGAAATACAACAAATTAGCACAAATCAATATATTATACATCAAAAATCTAAAAGACATGATCACAATGTGAGGAAATATACATAAAGACATTCATACATTATGCCAAACATCAGTAATTTCTCATATGCACCTTAGGATAACCGGTGCCATCAAACGACTCGAACTTAGGATATTTGTGACCCTCTAACAGTTCTACATCTGGCTGGATACACAAGTCTTTGTAATTTAAATCTTCAACACCCTTCCTGACTTCAACATTCTGGACTCTCCCTGTTAGTTCTTGAGTTCCTCTGCCATATTTCGAATGAGCAGGTCCTTCTCGGTCGGCTCAGGTATGTATAGGGTTTATCGCGAGTATGGGGTAATATTTTCATGTATACGGGTTGCATTAATGAGTTCGTGGAACTTGGATATATGGGTGATTATTGCTTGAAGTTTGAAGGGGATGGGGGGTAAGTTGTTGTGCCTTTAAATGAGTGTGATAAGTGGTTGTTTGCGGATACTGGGTTGGATGATGGTGTTGTTGTTGAGGGGCTTGCACTAGTGGAGGTTTAAGGTTTTGAGGAGGTGCAGGATTGTGATACTGGTGCATTACAGGAGGATTTTGTGGATCTATGGGTGGTGGATATTGGTGTTGGGTGTTTTGCAGTGGTGTTTTGTTTAGATTGGTTGTGTTTGGCTGGTTGATTTTGGTTGCGTTTGGCTGCATTTGGCTAGTGTAAGGGAGAGGTTTTCAAGTTTTCAGACCTGCTGAAGCTCACCCTGTAGCTAAAAGATTTTCCGTTCCAAATATAGGACAAACTCATTCTGTCTCGGCATACATCTTCCGTACGAGGTTTCAACAATCTCTATCATGGTAGCATTGTCTTTTCGGTTACCACTTAGATCGTCCATCTTCCCTTTGCCTTTGCTCTTTGGATCTCTAACCGAAGGAGAAGGTAGAGGACCTCTGGATATGGTGTGGTATGTCGATAATGCTAGAATTCACAAACCAACCTCTGGGAATATGAGTAATCAAAAGAGTGTTTGCAATATTTAAGCAGGTATCACGTAAGGTCATGCAATAATTCGCGTCCTATTTTGGGGACCTCATTGTCCCCGAGGTAGGCCTAGGTGACATATAGACTTGGAGAAAATGTTTATGCCAACGTTGCCTCATTCCATTAATGCAAAAACAAGCAAAATCAATCCTTCACTAAATCAAAATAATTATAAAGTAACTAATGGCATTAAGCCTTATTACATCGAAATCTAATCTAATCTAACAAACAGTAAAGAACATTATCTCCTTTGGACCCGATGATAAACTCGCTACTTGGAAACAATTCAAACATCCAATGCACTTGCTCGTCTGTCAGATTGCTGAAGAAACACACCCAACATACAACATTTCTAGGCTTTGAAAACCTTGCTAGAATGAGTGTCATCTTCATTTGATGATGACTGGCTATGTAGTCATTCAGTGGCCTGCGTAGAAGCTCCTGGTGATAGTCACCCCTCTGAAAGTGTTCCATTAGCCAAACTTGTAGCAAGCGATTACAACCCTTGAAGTGTCTGAACCTATGCTTACACCGATCCAGAGCACGGTGCATCTCAGCTAACATCATCGGGATGATAGTGTACTTCTGCCCCTCGATACCTTCCATTAAGGTCCTGACGACCATGGCCAAGCAAGTATGAATTCTTCCCCCTTGCATCGGAAAGATCAACAAACCAAAGAATAAATATGAAGACATAGACCCGTTGATCAACCCATCACAAAGAGCTGATGGCTAACTCTTCGTGATGAATGCAACATGATTTGCTATGCCCATAACGCTCATAGAGAAATTCAAAGGGGATATATGATTTCTTCAGGCATATTAGTTCGTCGTGCTTCTTAAAACCCAACATTATCAGAAAATCATGTGGGGTGTGATTTTCTCACATCAATAGTCCTGGACTATCCCATGGTAACTTGGCTAAGCCCTCTATTTCTTCCAGGAGATGAGTCATTTCTATATTGCCAAATAGGAAAACAACTCTCTTTTCATCCCAAAACACAGTTGCGGCATCGATCAGTCCCATGTTTGGTTGAATAATCTGAAAAGATGCAAGGTTACCGAGTACTCTCCTCACATGGTTTCTATCATAGGGTGCAAGATTGTTCCACCAGTCAACTAGTAGATGTAGTATATTTTGGACCATACCGAACCTGGGGATTTCGTGCTTCATTTTCAGCAAACAAACAAAAGTTAGACCTTTCCCCTTCCAGATTCGACTATTTACGCAATAATGATCAATATGTTGGAACGTTTTCTCCAAGCAATGTACATAATATGTTGGTGTCCTTTGGGATTATGGAAATCCCGTTGGACTTTGGACAAGGTTCATCTAAGAAGATCGATGCATCAATGACATCTCAATCCAAACTAGGTTTAGCATGATGCATGTACATTTGAAATCATGGTGTGGCTTCTAGAAAGGTCTAGACTAGTACTCTCAAGTGGAAACCTGACCGGGAAAGGCACGGGACCGTCGACTGCACCGTTGACCGACTAGTCTACCACAAATAAATCTTTCCGAATTAAAATGGTGTTTTTGGGAATGCGGGGAGACTCATCAAGCGTCGCTATGTTGATAATAAGCACGAGTGGAGTATGATGCGGGAAGCATGATTTATGCAAAAATAGTAACACATTGCCAAATACTTACATTATGTGAGTGCGTAAAAGTAGTAAATAAAAATATAAACAGGATAAGAAAGAAAGGAAAGACAAAAGAGTGAAGTCAGTTTAACTAATGAAAGCATGCAAGAACGGAATTAAATGAAGCGAATAAGGAGATAGGGTGTCACGACCCAAATTCCCAACCTTAGGGATTGTGATGGTGCCTAACACCACACTTGCTAGGCAAGCCAATTTTAGAGTTCGCTTAACTATTTCCTTCAATTAACCATTTAAACTGGATAAAACAATTTTTAAATTCATACTTAATCTAATGGCTTTCAATAAATAATCCCCAACAATAAAAAAAATAAATAATTAAATAAATCGAGTCACGAACTAATTATATAAATAACTTTAAAACTACCCCAGAGTCTGGTGTCACAATTCACGAACTACTAAAGAATACTACAAATAACGGGCGTAAAGAAATAATGTATAATTGTTTGGAATAAAATAAAACAGTAGTCTAATTAATATAGAGAAGACTCTCGGGATCTGCGAACGCCGGCAGATATACCTCGTGTCTCCGGAAAAAGAAATAGGTAGCTGCTCTAAATATCTCTACTGCTGACCGTACCTGGATCTGCACAAAAGAGTGCAGAGTGTAGTATCAGTACAAACGACCCCATGTATTGATTAAGTGTCGAGCCTAACCTCGACGAAGTAGTAACGAGGCTAAGGCGGGGAAAATTATAACTTAACCTGTGACAGTATATATATATATATATATATATATATATATATATATATATATATATAACGCAATAAAACAATTCTACACGAAGAAAAAAAATACAACTGAAATAATAAATAAAATAATTCAGCTGCCTATTCCATGCCTCAGCTATCACCAAAATCTCACACAAGTTTCCGAATTTCCAAAATTTACTTTAAAATAATTGTATGTGCAGAATATGAGAAAAACCGTAGAGTAAAATAATTAATTTCCAAATCTTTATAATAAAATCAGTAAAACATAATTATACTCTCTTATCACTGTCTTGTTGCGGCGTGCAACCCACCCTTATCACTATCATTTATCCACCCTTATAACTATCAATTTATTTCCCCTTTCCACCCTTTTCACTATCATGAATCCACCTTTATCACTATCATTCATCCACCCTTATCACTATGAATTTGTTTATTTATCAAAAACATTCACAGATCAGGCCAAGACTTTCACAACACTCTTATCTCGGCAATGGTAAACAAAAAACTATATTTTTCATAAACTCGTCAAATATTATCACAACAACATAAAACCAACAGGAACAATAAATATATATACGTCTCGTAAAACAATGCCAAAATGCTCAACCCTTCTATACCACACGGGAACCAATTAAACAGCCAATGCGCTTTCAAAACAACCACAACAATATTTAGCAACAAGGTAATAAGGTCAAGTAGTCATAGAAACAATAATGAGCATGGAACAATAAAGACATGAGTCGATTAAATTGTAAACGGGGAAAGGACATGTTTAACAGACAATTTGGTGGTGCGTAGATACTCGTCACCTCACCTATACACCACACACATGCAATTCACATAGAAAATAAGTGAGGATTCCTATTCCCTCAAGTCAAGGTTAAACTAAGCACTCACCTCAATTTCGTAGGCCACTCACTGCTCAATTACTGTTTTTCCTCTAGAATCTTGTTCTAACTTGCCTATGACTTGAGGATGATATTTGGTGAAGAAATTTGCTCCTACAGTTGTGAGGTTCGAAAATATGGAGAAGAAAGGGTTCTGCCCGTTTTTAAAAGTGTTTTTATATCGCTGGATGAGTGACCTTCGCATTCGCAGCACAGTGGTCGCGTTCGCGTAGGGTCATGGCCCCAGACCTACGCATTCGCGTCTCAAGGCCTGCGTTCGCGGAGCTTTAGCTCCTCAGGACTTCGTGTTCGCGGGGGACACTATGCATTCGCATAGTACAAACGCTGCCCCCTTCCCCAGCCCGTCTAAAGCATCGTGTTCTCGTGTGGCAAGACGCTTTCGCATAGAGCAACCTACCCAATGCGCTGCATTCGCATCTTGTCCTATGCGTTCGCGTAGTGTAACCCAGTCCCTCTCCCCGTTTGTTCATTTTGCTCGCGTGGGTTACCACGCGTTCATATAGGGTATTTACCTGGACAGCAGTAAAGAACAGTACACCAGATTTTTCTAAGTTCAAAAGTACTCTGACGCCTATCCGAAACTCACCCGAGCCCTCGGGGTTCTAAGTAAAACATGCATGCAAGTCTAAAAACATCATATGGACTTGCTCATGCGATCAAATCATGAAAATAACATGTAAAATTATTAATTAAACCTCGAAGCTCATCATTTTCATCAAGAACACTTAAGGTTCATTATTCCTCAATTGGATGTCCGAATTACGTCAAATAAACTCTTTTTTTTCCCAAATTTCACAGTTAAACTTTAAATACTATAACAAATCTGTACCGGGCTCCGGAACAAAAATACGGGCCCGATACCAATGGTTTGAAACATTAATTCTTTTCTTTATTTAATTAATATTTCAATAAACAATTTCTTTTAAAAATTGATTTCTAAGGCTTGGGATCTCGGAATTCATTTCCAGGCATACGCCTGAGTCCCATATTTTACTACGGACCTCCCGGGATCGTCGGAACATGGATCCGGGTCCGTTTACTAAAAATGTTGACCAAAGTCAACTATAAACAAATTTTAACTCTAGAATTTACTATTTCTCAAAATTTCACATAAAAGCTTTCTGATTTGATGCCCGGACTGCGCACGCAAATCAAGGTATTTAAAATTAATCTTTTAGTCCTAACACTAGAACGGAGTATAAATTCATGGAATGGCCCCTTGGGTCATCACAATCTCCACCTCTAAAACACACGTTCTCCCTCGAACAGACATAGAAAAATACCTGAATTGACAAACAAGTTTGGATATCTACTCTGCATGTCTGACTCGGACTCCCAAGTAGCTGCCTCAACGGCTGGCTTCTCCACTACACTCGAACTGAAGAATAACTCTTAGATCTCAACTGACAAACCTGCCGATCTAAAATAGCTACCGGCTCCTCCTTATAATTCAAGTCTTTGTCCAATTGGACAGAGCTGAAATCTATCACGTGGGACGGGTAACCATGATATTTCCGGAGCATAGACACGTGGAATACCGGATGCACTAAGGATAACGCTTGAGGTAACACGAGTCTATAAGCTACATCCCCCACTCTATCAAGAATCTCAAATGGCCCGATATACCTAGGGCTCAACTTGCCCTTCTTTCCAAACATCATAACACCCTTCATGGGCGATACCCGAAACAACACTCTCTCTCCAACCATGAATGCCACATCCCAAAGCTTACGATCTGCATAACTCTTTTTCCTAGACTGATTTGTACGAAGTCTCTCCTGAATAATCTTGACCTTATCCAAGTCCTCCTGAACTATATTTGTACCCAGTAACTGTGCCTCTCCCGGATCAAACCATCCAACTGGCGATCTGCACCGTCTACCATATAATGCCTCATAAGGAGCCATCTGAATGCTCGACTGATACTTATTATTATAAGCAAACTCAGCTAACGGCAAGAACTGATCCCACGAACCTCCAAATTCAATAACACAAGCGCGCAGGATATCCTCCAATATCTGAATGGTGCGCTCGGACTGCCTGTCAGACTGAGGGTGAATGGCTATACTCAACTCTACTCGGGTACCCAACTCATGCTGAACTACCCTCCAAAAGTGCGAAGTAAACTGCGTACCCTGATCAGAAATGATAGGCACGAGCACACCATGAAGGCGAACAATCTCTTGAATATATAACTCAGCCAACCGCTCTGAAGTATAAGTACTTGCCACAGGAATGAAATGTGTTGATTTAGTCAGCCTATCTACAATAACCCAAACTGCATCAAATTTCTTCTAAGTCTGTGGGAGTCCAACAACGAAGTCCATGGTGATATACTCCCACTTCCACACAAGGATCTCTATCTACTGTAGAAATCCACCAGGTCTCTGATGCTCATACTTTACCTACTGACAATTTAAGAAACAAGCCACATATGCAACAATGTCCTTTTTCATCCTTCTCCACCAATAATGATACCTCAAGTCTTGGTACATTTTGGCTACACTGGGGTGAATCGAATACATAGAACTGTGACCCTCCTCAAGGATCAACTCACGAAGGCCATCAACATTAGGCACACATAACCGACCCTGCAACCTCAAAATACCATCATCTACAACTGTAACTTGCTTGGCACCGCCGTGTCGAACTGTGTCCCTAAGGACCATCAAATGCGGGCCATCATCATGCCGCTCCCAGATACGCTCAATTAGAGAAGATCGAGCGACTGTACAAGCTAGAACACTGCTTTGCGAAATATCCAACCTCACGAACTGATTAGCCAACGTCTGAATGTCTGAAGCAAGTGGTCTCTCACCAACTGGAATATACGCAAGGATACCCATACTCACCGCCTTCCTACTCAATGCATCGGCCACCACGTTGGCCTTCCTAGGATGATATAATATGGTGACATCATAATCCTTTAGTAACTCTAACCATCTCCGCTGCCTTGAATAAGTACTGGAGTCTAACCAGAACTCACATTTTGAAAACTTGGCATATAACTGATTATCTCTCAAAGTCTGGAGTGCTGTACGGAGGTGCTTCTCATGCTCTTCCTGATTGCGGGAGTATATAAGAATGCCATCAATAAACACGGTCACGAAAGATTCCAGATGGGGTTTGAAAACACGATTCATCAAATCCATAAAGGCTGCCGGAGCATTGGTCAGCCCAAAAGACATAACCAATAATTCATAATGCCCATACCTTGTCCGAAAGGTTGTCTTAGGAACATCAGACGCCCTACTCTTCAGCTGATGATAGCTCGACCTCCAATCAATTTTCAAAAATACCCTAGAACCCTGAAGTTGATCAAATAGGTCATCAATTCTCGGCAACAGATACGTATTTTTTATAGTAACTTTATTCAGCTGCCGGTAATCTATACACATCCTCATCGACCCATATTTCTTCTTTACAAACAAAACTAGCGTACCCCAAGGCCAGACACTAGGTCTTATAAAACCCTCATCTCGCAAGTCTTGCAACTGTTCTTTCAACTCTTTCAATTCTGGTGGGGCCATCCAATATGGAGGAATGGAAATGGGCTGAGTGCCCGAAGCCACATCAATATAGAAATCAATATCAATTTATTTCCCCTGTCCACCCTTATCACTATCATGAATCCACCCTTATCACTATCATGAATCCACCCTTATTGCTATCAATTTATTTATTTTTAAAAACTTTCACAGATCAGGCCAAGCATTTCACAACACTTTTATCTCAGCAATGGTAAACAAAAAACTATATTTTTCATAAACTTGTCAAATATTATCACAACAACATAAAACCAACAGGAACAATAAATACATATACATCTCGTAAAACAATGTCAAACTACTCAACCATTCTATACCACAGGGGAACCAATAAAACAACCAATTCTCTTTAAAAATAACCACAACAATATTTAGCAACAAGGTAATAAGGTCAAGTAGTCGTAGAAACAATAATGAGCATGGAACAATTAAAACATGAGTCGATTAAATTGGAAACGGGGAAAGGATCATGTTTAACAGACACTTTGGTAGTGCATAGATACTCGTCACCTCACCTATACACCACACACATGCAATTCATATAGCAAATAAGTGGGGATTCCTATTCCATCAAGTCAAGGTTAAACTAAGCACTTACCTCTAGAATCTTGTTCTAACTTGCTCGAATCTAATCATAATTAACTAAATATCATTAATTAAGGCTAAAGGAACTAACTTTATTAAAAAAATTATAATTTTTCCTAAGTTTTCTCAAAAAAAGTGAAAACCCGACTCCGGGCCCGCTTGGTCTAAACTCGGGGTTCGGATCAAATTACGTTTACCCATTCACCCACGAACCCAAGTATACAATTAGTTTCAAAATACGACCTCAATTTGAGGTAAAAATTCGATTTTTACAAAATTCCCTAATTCCACCCAAACCCTCAATTTTTACCATGAAAATTTATAGTTTTTGATTTAAAAGTGATAAAAAACAATAAGGAACTGAAAGAGTAAAGTTTAGAATTGATTACCTATGACTTGAGGATGATATTTGGTGAAGCAATTTGCTCCTAGGGCTGTGAGGTTCGAAAATATGGAGAAGAAAGGGTTCTGCCCGTTTTTAAAAGTGTTTTTATATTGCTGGACGGGTGACCTCCGCGTTCGTAGCACAGTGGCCGCGTTCGCGTAGGGTTATGTCCCCAGACCTACGAGTTTGCATCCCAAGGCCTGCATTCGCGGAGATTTAGCTCCTCAGTCCTTCGCGTTCGCGAGGGACATTATGCATTCGCATAGTACAAACGCAGCCCCCTTCCCCAGCCCATCAAAAGTATCGCGTTCGCATGTGGCAAGACGCGTTCGCGTAGAGCAACCTACCTAGTGCTCTGCTTTCGCGTCTTTTCCTATGTGTTCGTGTAGTGTAACCCAGCTCCTCTCCCCATTTGTTCATAGCGTTCATGTGGGTTACCACGCGGTCGCATAGGGTATTTACCTGGACACTAGCAAACAACAATACACCAGATTTTTCTAAGTTCAAAAGTACTCTGACGCCTATTCGAAACTCACCCGAGCCCTCAGGGCTCTAAACAAAACATGCACGCAAGTCTAGAAACATCATACGGACTTGCTCGTGCGATCAAATCATGAAAATAACATGTAAAACTATGAATTAAACCTCGAAACTCATCATTTTTATTAAGAACACTTAAGGTTCATTATTCCTCAACCGGATGTCTGAATCACGTTAAATAAACTCCATTTTCCTCCAAATTTCACAGTTAACCTTTAAATACTATAACAAATCTGTACCGGGATTCGGAACCCAAATACGGGCCCGATACCAATGGTTTCAAATATTAATTCTTTTCTTTATGTCATTAATATTTCAGCAAAATAATTTCTTTCAAAAATCGATTTGTAAGGCTTAAGACCTCGGAATTCATTTTCGGGCATACGCCCAAGTCCCATATTTTATTGCGGACCTCCCGGGATCGTCGGAACAAGGATCTAGGTCCGTTTACTCAAAATCTTGACCAAAGTCAACTATAATAAAATTTTAACTCTAGAATTTACTATTTCTCTTATTTTCACATAAAAGCTTTCCGATTTCACGTCGGGACTGCACACGCAAATCGAGGTATTTAAAATTAATCTCTTTAGGGATATTAAGCCTAGAACAGAGTCTAAATTTATATCATGACCCCTTGAGTAATCACATAGGGAGGGGAGAGACATGATATAGCAATCATAAATAAGATGAAGGAAACAGAAAGGGGAATACATGTCATAGAAATTTAAACAAATAAAAGAAAATAAGGGAAGCGATGTCAATGTCATAGAAATTTAAAAAAATAAAGGAAAACAAGGCAAGGGACGTACATGACATCAAATAATCCATTAATCCACATGTCACGACCCAAAACTTATGGGTTGTGATGGCACCGGACACACTGTCAGGCAAGCCAAACCCTTAATCAATTGAAATACCTTCCTGTTTAACAATTTCGAAATCGTTGCTTTTATTGCATTTCATAATCAAATAAGTAAACTTTTGTAAATTAAACACGACAAGAAATCTATTTAATTCTATAAAACAAGACTCACACATCCCCAGAACCCGGTGACACAAGTACATGAGTAGTTTTTAAGAATTTATACAATTATACAACTCTTGTCCGAGAAATAAATGGGACAAAGGCAATAGATATAAAATGTAAGTACACAGAAGGGAGACTCCGGCAGCTGTGGAATGCTTCTGGATGAATGCAGCCCGTATAAGTCTTCCTAGTCAATCACTGTGCTATAAAGGTACCTGTGTAACAAAATGCACAGAAAGTGTAGTATGAGTACATATACATATATGTACCCAGTGAGTATCCCGTCTAATCTCGAAGAAGTAGTGACGAGAGGTCGACTCGATACTCACTAAGGTCCAACAGTAATAAAGTAAGCAGGATGTAAGGAAAACTGTAGGCAAGTAAACAAATAATCAAGTACATCAATATCCAACATCAAATAACAATCTCAAATCAAACAAGTTTGGTATCCGCCGTGGCGTACGGCCCGCTATGATATGGTACTGAATCTCGCTGTAGCGTACGGCCTAATCCCACCCTGGTAGTCTCAATCTCGTCGTGGCGTACGGCCCGATCCCACCCGGTAATCTCAATCTCGCCGTGGTGTATGACCCGATCCAACCCTGATAGTCTCAATCTTGCCGTGGCGTACGGCCCGATCCCACCTTGGTAGTCTCAATCTCGCTGTGGCGTACGACCCGATCCCATAATATAATCAATCATCATTCTGCCGTGGCGTACGGCCTGATCCCATAATATAATCAATCATCATTCTGGCGTGGCGTACGGCCCGATCCCATAATATAATCAATCATCACTCTACCGTGGAGTACGACCCGATCCCATAATATAATCAATCATCACTCTATCGTGGCGTACGGCCCGATCCCATCCCGTGATTCTCTTATCACTCTTAAGTTAAGCCAAGTATCACAACGTTCAAAGACAACAGTACCAATCCCACAAGTATACAAGCCATATCTATGCTATAACAGGGAAAAACAATGAACATGATGTGTCCTAACAACCCGGATGAAGCAGTAATAGCCACTACGTACGGACCCTCATCACTCGGTGCGTACGTAGCCCCCAAACAAGATCACATAGAAAACAAGGTTACCTAGAGGGACAATTTCCCTCTTACGAGGTTAGAAAGGAAACTCACCTCGCTCCGAAGATTTATCACCGGCTTCCAAGCCTCTACGACGACTGAAAATGGATGCGCACGCTCCCAAACTATCCAAATAGCAATAATTCAATGAAAATATAGTCAATAGATCATAACCAATTCAAATTACAAAGTTCCTCAGCCCGGCTCAATGAAATGACCAAAATGCCCTCAGACCCATGTGCCCGGACCTTGAAATTTCTTGAAGAAAATCTCTACCCGAAGCTTTACTAATTCAATTATACAATTCAATTCAAGAATTAATGCATAAATCGTGGCAAAATATCACATTTTCCAAATTCTAGGTTTCCTAGCAAATTCCCACATTTTCCCCCAATTTTCATATCAAATCTATGTAATAAATCTTGTATTTAACTTGAAAATAAGTAGAAACAACTTACTTTCGATGCTTGATGAAATCCCCCTTGAAATGCTCTCCAAAATCATCCAAGCCAAATGAAAGAAATGAAGAAAATGGGCCAAATTCGTGTTTAAAGAATCTGCCCATGCTTCACCGGGTTGTACCTTGCACTTGTGCTGTACAGGTTGTACATCCTATTAAAATTTCCTTGTTGAACACCTTTTGTTAAGACACCCATAACTTCTTGAAGAAATATCCAATTTTGGAATGGGATGTAGAGTATTCATACCGATTTGTTATGAGGCGTAATGGTTGCTGATATTGTTGTTTTAGATGATGGAATGGTTTACTCCTTGAATTGCAAAACTCACAATTTTGTTTTGTCTGTTTTGTCCATTCTTGGAGCTCAAAAGGCCTAATCTGTTGTTTCACTGGTTGTCAAAATGTATTTTTTAGTTATGCTTTACAAAATGCAAAGAACTCCAAAATTGTGAAAGTCTCATTAGTTCTAAGTTTGAGGTTGTGGTAAATGCAGAGAGCTATAGGGAGTTTTAATGGGCGGTTTTGCCCCTCTCTGTCTTTCTCCTTTGCCAATGATAACTCCAATGAAACATTTTACCAATAACAAAACCACCCTTTTGGTGAAATTACATAATGACCTTTCTAGTTTCATGTTCTTGTTATACTCTCTGTTTCAATGCAACGAAACTGTGTAGATTTTAGTCTTCCGTGGGAGATGAATTAGACATTTTTCTCTTGACCTGAAAACACTGTAGGCATGACAGCTCAGATGGGTCTATGAGATTTGGAGGGCAAAGTTAATTCCATTTTTGGTGTTTCTTCTGTCTCATAAGGCGGCTAGTTGTTGCTTGCAGCCATGACAGGTATTAAATCTCTTTTGATTTTGACCCAAAAAAGGTGGGATTTTGGGCCTCCTTGTTGCCTTAATGGTGCTAAACGAATGAGGTTTTTGTGAGTGGGAGAGTGTAGAGAGTCTTTAAGGTTGGGTTCTCTTTCAGTGTGAGTTCATAGTTGATGAATTCTCTTGGTTTAGGGACAACTTATGCTCCCAGGTCTCCCCTGGTGCAGTGCAGCCATGGCTTCATCGGAATCTCCTAGTGAGTTTTAAGGGGCTATCTATGTATTTGGCTATTTTGGCCTATCTAAAATAACAATACAATGGGTAACAACAACCCAAACAAGCTTTTATTGGTTCGTTTGGCTTAGAGACAATTTATGCCGAGAGTGGGGACTATGGCTTGAAAGAGGAGATGAGGATTGTGAATCTTCCATTCTTTCTAAACTTAATAATGAGGCATTTCATATAATCTGGCCTGTATCTTGGCGGGGCATGCCTCTAGATTTTCTGATGGTCTTGTGCAGCTGTGCTATTGTCACATCTCCTTTTGCTTGAGTTATAACGTAACACATATCTGAGCCTCGACCGAAGCTGGGGTGATTTGAACAAACAGGATGTTTTACCATTGTTTATATTTTGTCACGCAAGTATTTTTGCAAATCTCTTTAGTTTTAGTCTGAGGCTACGGTGAAGCAGAGAGTTGTGGGGAGCTCCAATGGGTGGATTTGCCCGTTCTGTTGATGTTTTAGACGTCAATACCACACAAGAATATAGGTTAAAAGTGTGGTACCCAATTTTTCGAGTGCTGTCTCACAAGAAGAACCTGGTTCTTCTTTGTGTTCCAACTTCTACTGGTGCGGAATAATAAAAGCAGTAAAGTAAAAACACAGAGATTTTTACGTGGAAAACACCTGGCTCAAAAGGTGAAAAAACCACGACCTACTCCTCAGTAGGATTTGCTCAAACTCTTCACTAAAAACTCTGAGCCAAACGGACTTACAAAATAAACTCTTTTGTAATCCTAGGACTAACTCTAATCCCTTTGTATCAACTAGCCTCTAGCTAATTTCTACAAGCTTCAAGTTAACTCTAACTTGAACAATGTGTACCTATTACAATTTGCTTCTAAGAAGGCTGATAAGATACAATATTGAAACACCTACTACAATCAACTAGACTCAATACATCAACGATGAAACTGGTTCTTCTAGCTGAACTGTAGCTTTTGTATCGCACAATAAATCTGCTTGCAAAACAACTCTGGGAATTTTGCTTTCAAATCTTGATTCACTTCAGCACTTGTGCGTCTCTTTCTCCAGCAGAAATACTTCGAGTATTTATAGAGTCAGTAGTTGAATTTGTCGATCAATTCTAGTTCACTCTTCCTGGGAGAAAGAATTCGAATTAAACTCAACTTCCTTCCTTTGTTACTTTTCTTGCTGAATTCAACTTCTATTCTCTCATCAGTTTGCAACCTTTTCGCATTAGGAGACAATCTCTTGGTTCATTGATACTTCACAATCACAAATATCTCCTATGCATATACGGTTCATGTGCCAGCTATTCAGTTCAAGAATGTGTGCTCTGATGGACCTGGTTCAACTGGTCAGCCTTTGTCAATCTTCAAAACTATGCAGTGACATGGGTCAACATCTGTCATTCTGGGTTGCCGTCGCCGATGATCACTGATAAATTTTCTGGTTGCAAAGCCACCCTTTTTGTGAAAAAATACCTATTTTGTAGTAACTTCAAAAAGGAAGTATCTAAAACTAAATAGGACTTTCAAAAAAAATTATTATCCTATCTTGTTTAGCCTTTTGAAATTTTACCAAACTACGCATGGAGCTATCTGTCTCCCCATAGTTATATTTATGCACTTAGCGTACTCATGGTCGATATTAGGGCATTTCGTAAGTTTGAGCATTTTGGCTTGATGGGTATTTCCCTATTGATGATTATGTATGGATCGGCTGGCACGCCGCCACGAGTATCATATATGGATCGGGTTGCACGCCACAACAGTGAGATGTTGAGTATGGTTCCTTATACCTATTTTGTGTGCCTCGTTTCTCATCTCTGAGATAGGCGCATAGCATCTATTTGGCCGTTCTATTTGTGACGCGGGCTGGGTAATTCTTTCCCAGAGTTCATTCTTCCTTATAAGTCATATTCGAGTCGTATCTTATAGGCTCATTGATGTCGTCGTAGGAGATCTTAGGTGGGTTTTGATGTGGCTTGTTGGTCAAGCAACTTGTAGTAGGCGAGACGAGGAGGTTGGACCTGGAGTTCGTGCAATCAGACTTAGATAAGCTATATTAGAGGGAATATGTCACTATTTAGTTCATAATGAGGCAAGGGCTCTCGTTGAGCATGGAAATTCCATGGATGTTTGATTTCGTGGGTGGTTATGAGATTCTACACGTCTCTTTCATCGTCGCAGTATTTTGAGTGTTGGAACAAGGCTTATATGTGTTATGAGGTATACTACGGGCATCATGCTAGCGGGTTTGCAGCTTCTACGGTTTGAGGATGTTATTATGGGCATACTAATTCTTTGGTGCATTGTGTGAGTTCAGCATGGGTGCATGATCATGTTTTGGTAGAGCGTGTTGTGATTGATACAAGGTGCGTATGTTAGAATCAGACCTAGTAGAGAATTCCGGATGTTGGAATTTGGTTCTAAGGCTTATGGGCTAAGGTAGCAGGAAGGATCTTCAGTCTAGCTTGAGCTAATGTGCTCGTGTGGGTTGTGGTGGCACGGGTAGGTGCACGAGGTGTTAAATAGCGATTTTGGGCAACTCCAGAACGGTTCTTGGCATGTTCGAGGACGAACGTATGTTTATGTGGGGGAGAATGTAACGACACGACCGGTCATTTTTAAGATCTAGCGCATCGTTCCGCAGTTTGAGGCCTTGAGTAGCTTCACTTTATGTATTATAAGTTGTACGTGTGGTCGGAATGGAATTTCGAAGTTGATTCAGAAGGAAAATTCTCAGTTCAGAAGCTTTAAGTTAAAAGAGTTGACTAGGGTTTGACTTTTGAGTAAATGACCTCAAAATCGAGATTTGAAGGTTCCAATAGGTTAATGATGATTTCGGACTTGGCGTATGTTCGGGTTGAGTATCGGGTGGTTCAGGAGCATTTTGGCGCATTATTTGTCGAATTTGCGGTGGCACCTGGGCCTAGCATTTTACGCTTTTGTGATCCTTTTGTCGCTTTTGCGAGGTCCCCATCTTTGCATTTGCGAGCTTTTGTGTCTCATTTGCGACTTAGGCAGAGTTGGTTAGGCTTCGTGTCACGACCCAATTTCCTCTATTGGCCGTGATAGTGCCCAACGTTGCCTCTAGGCAAGCTAACGGTGAACTAGTCACGTATTTATTCTTTTAAAAAAAATCAAAATAATTGATTTTTGTATTTATTAAGTAGGCGAGAAGTTGAAAATTATATAAAAGTAATGCATAAACTAATGAAAGATCAAATACGGTGAAATAAATACTCAAAATTATAAAGTGTCTACTAGCATGTTTCCAAGACCCGGTGTCACAAGTGTATGAGCAACTAGTAGAATATACAAAACAACTATGCTATTGTCTGAAATGAGATAGGCAGAAAGTAAATTCAAAAGAGAGCTGCGGGTGCTGCAGAACGGACTCAGACAGTAACTCACCATTATACCTCAGGGTAATAGGGGTGCGCGCCTGAATGAATGCCAGATGCACCTGCTTCAGATCATGCATGATTAGTGCAGAAGAGTACATAAATAACATGTACCCAGTAAGTATCCAGTCTAATCTCGAAGAAGTAGTGACGTGGTCGACATCGACACTTACTATGGCCCAACAATTAAAATACATGAATTCTAAATAGGCATGGAATACGTGAATAATAAAATTAACACCATAACAAGCAGTGAAAAATGATTCTTTAACTGAAAATCAATTTAAAAATCTCCAACTGACACGTACTTGTTGATACCCAATTTTTTCTAAAATTATTTTAAAATGCATATGTCTTCAAAATCATGCATTAACATCAATTGAAATTTTTCGTAATTTCTACATTCTTAAATTGATTTGCCATGGCATTTTATTTCATATACATAATTACAAAACTGCATCACAAATGAATTTAGAACATTTCTCGATTTGAATATTACTATTTATTGTCCTATTAAGTCCAAATTATTTCATAAATATCCAAATTGGCACCTTTTGGTTTTAATTGCAATGACTTTGCAATTATAGCCCACGCATATTTTTTGTGTGTGTTATTTTACCAGAAATTAGTCCATTGTATCTTAAAATACTAAATAACTATTTTTAAAATATTTCTATCCATGAAAATTATTTTTATAATTAGTTAATTATTTTACAAATTAATTTTAATCAATTGTTTTGGGTATTTAATAAACATCCCTTTTTATTTTCAATTTTAGCCTAAATTAACCAGCCCAAAGCCCTTATAAGTCAGCCCAAAAGACCTTAGGTCCAATATTAGGCTGCCCGACCCAACTCCCTTAGCCAATTCTGGCCGTTGATCACTTTTGATCAACGGTCAGGATAATTCCTACCATAATTAAACTAACCTACACCCCATAACCCTAATCATTTTACCCCTTCCCCTCGCCGTCACTCTTCTCTTCTTCTCTCAAAGGCTCTCTAGCAAAACCCTAATTTCCCTTCGCCGTCACCTGCTTGCACTAATGTTCTATGGCGGTTCTTCATCATCTCCGGCCTCCAATGGCCTCCTATGTGCTATGGTATATTCATATCCTAGATCCTTGAGGAGCTTTTAAGGGACCAAGGCAGGTTTGTTTCGCACCTTTGGGTTTTCTTGCCTGTTTCAGGCTATCTGGCTCGATCTTGAGTAAGAATCTTCTTATTTTTGTTCAAATCCATGGTTTCTCTAAGCCTATGTTTTCGTCTCTGTTGTACCTCTAATGCCACGGAGATCCATAGATATCTGTTCACAGCCACACTTGGGGTGGCATTGGCCTCAAGGCCGAGTCGGGCTCTCTTCTTTGGTGCCATTGCTGAAAAATTTCGGAACAAAGCACGAATTAGACAAGGACATTTTCACTCTTCACTTCACCGCACGATATAGAATAACAATGAAAAGAGTAATTTCCTAAATGTTCGTGTAGCCCCTTAATTATAAATGTGGTCGACAACACACCGGTAAGAAGGGCTCTACTAGACACGGCTCCGAGACATCCTAGGACCCTCTTAAAACCTTAGGCTCTGATACCAAGTTTGTCACGCCCCAAAACCAAGGGACATGACCGGCACTCGACCGGGTAGTCCCAGTCAAGCAGACCTGGATTCCTTTTTCCCTCCCACGTATTACCCCGAAGTTTCCGTTGTGCATTATTCAATTATAATTAAGATGCATTCTTACAATCTGAAATTAAACCATAGAAGTCTGTCGTTTCCAACAAGTGATACAATACTTACAAATATACAGAACACACAGTCTACTTTACGTGGTCTACAGGTCATACTGTCCAAAATACATAAGTACATAACCCATAATTCCTATCTACGGAGCCTCTAGGAGTACGACGGAGTTATACAATACTTGCCGGTAACAAGGCTCCGGCTATACCTTACACAAGTACCAAAATAAGAATCCGGGAGGAAAGGTGGCATGAACCACACTGGGCCCCGAGAGGTGAAGGGCTCACCAAAACAGCTGATAGGACGAAGAGTAGGCACTACTGTCGGTGTGCTAAAATACTTGCTATAGAACTACCTACAATCATCACAAGAATGTAGCGCCCCCGGCAAAAGGGACGTCAGTTCATTTGAATTGTACTGGTATGCATGAACAAACTTTACTCTAAGTAAACTCAATAATGCACAGGCAAGAGACAGACAGAGAGTCACACAATTACTGCACAAGACATAGAAAGATATACAATGGAAGTTCCACAATTTTCACTTCATCAAAATCACAATTTCAATTCCATCCTTGTCCCTCCTCACATCTCACCCTTATTTCCCTTGTTGCGGCGTGCAACCCGATCCCACATGACAATTATTGCGGCGTGCAACCCGATCCCACCTGACAATTACAATCACACCCCTATCACTTCTCACATATCACCCTTATCTCCCCTGTTGCGGCGCGCGACCCGATCCCACCTGACAATTACAATCACACCCTTATCACTTCTCACATATCACCCTTATCTCCCCTGTTGCGGCACGCAACCCGATCCCACCTGACAATTACAATCACACCAACGATGACAAATCACAGTTCAATCACAGAAAATTTCAGCAATAAGAATACAGCTTCTTTACATAGCCTTTAGCATATACATTCATACTCTTGGATTCATTATCCTTTTAGCACCGTTTTTCATAACGTGGTAGTGTGGTGGTCAACTAAAGACAGACAAGTATTACACTTCACACATCAACATAATTCGGACAACCAGTTGCACATATTTATAACAATACACGTACCGTATGCTCGAACACCACAAGTGATTTTACAAAGATTAAAGTTAGCCATACATACCTGGAGTCGAGTTTCCCTTTTCAACTTTAACTCACAATCACCGAACCGACTAGTACCGTCAATCTAGTTCACAATTAGACATATTCAACTCAGAATTGGAAGTCATGCATGCAATTCGGACTCTCTCAAGCATTTTGTCAAACACTATGTGAACCCATTAGATTACCAACCCTATCTTTGTGAAGTTTACCCCAACCCACTCCCTCTTACTAGATTAGAACCATTATTAAACATGCATGTAAGGTCTTAGCTAATATTCTTAAGAATCAATCCAGGCCAACCCTCCCTTTGTTTAAAAAAAATCAAAAAATTAATGGAAGAAACAAAAGGGTTTGGGAACCCTTACCTGCTAGAATGGGGAAGAAGGAGATTACTCGAATTACCAGGCCTTAGAGACCTTGAAAATCACTTTGATGGAAGAACCACTTCCTTCCTCAAGAACTCTCCTTTCCATCTCTCTATTTTGTTCAGAAAACTTGTTAATATGAAAGAGGGCAGTGGTTAAATGAAACTGGGGTCGGGTATAAAAATTTAGAAAATTAAAAGATCGTGTCGAATATGCGGTCAGGAATGCGATCGCATTCCTGACGCGGTCCGCATATTGGACCGCAGAATGGCCCCCAAGTGGGCCAAATTTTGAAACTATTCTGCCCGGGTATGCGACCACTATGCGGTCCGCATACACGTTATGCGATCGCATTATGCG
>ML261065.1:6357-92592 GCA_005239495.1 Nicotiana undulata
CATGCGCCCATAAAAGAATACAAGGTTTCGAGGTAAAGCGGAGGCAAAATATTCCCGCCATAAATGTGTATCCACTTACCAATTATTATACGCTCAATACATGGCAAGTGGGGGGGACTATCTGTATTGGTAAAAAATATAGTCTCATACGTGTATAAATTTTGGATGACTCAGCCAGCCAGGTGGACCAAATAAAACATCACACGTGGACCCTGGATAAAAAGGTACAGTCAATACGATGAATTAGCCGCGGAAAGATCATCAAAGAAGAAGAGACACGGTCACAACGAATCCGGACGCAATAATGGGCAGATTCGAAGATCAGCAATCAATGTCTTGTACGTTATGTAACTCCTAAAATAACAGTTACTATTCACCATTGTAACGCCTCATTAATGTAATAATTAATCATTAAATAGGCTATCATGACAGAAATCCAAACGTTGTACTAGGAGAATATCCCTATAAAAGGGATAAAAATGTAACAAACAGGGACATCTGATTTCTCGGAGACTAAGCTACTTTATTCTTTGCATATTGCTCTCGAAATTATTGCTACTTTATTCTTTATTTTACTAATTCGATTATCAGTAATCCAAGTTTATCCTAAATTAAGTTTTAGTCAAAGGATCTTATTCTTTGGTTAAACAATCATCTCACGAGTCCGTACATATAAAGAACGCTAAAATAGGAGTTCATTTGACCCCTCAAATCGACCCCTAAAGGTCTCATAATCTCAAGCCTAACTCCCATTTTTCTACTAATTTTCATGAATTAAACACTGAGATTATGTTCCTTAATCACCTATAATCAAGTTTTAAGGTCCAATATACTTACCTCTATGATGAACACTGGTTTTCCCTCTTCAAAATAGCCTCAAAAGCTTCTTCCCGTTCAACAATGATGTTAAAATAGGTATTGGTCGCGGAAGGGTTTTAATTTAACTGCCCAGTTATTTATGCACTGCGATCGCGAAAAGACCCTCGCGATCGCGAAGAGCAATTTTCCACAAACCCTCAAATACCCTATGCGATCGCAAAGCTTCACACACGACCGCGATTCACAGAAGCTCAACCCCACGCGATCGCAACCCTACACACGCGATCGCGAAGAACAAAGGAACTCTCTCTTCTCACGCGCCTATAACCCTACGCGATCGCAAGCAAGGCCACGCGATCGCACTGCCCTAACCTGCCAAGCTATGCGATCTTAGACACACTTACACGATCACATAGAACAATTTCACCTGCCTCAACTCTTACTCTACGCGATCGCGGCCTGCTCCTCGCGATCGCGATGAACAATTCCCTGTTGCACTGACACCAGAAAATCAGCATTTTTTCCAAGTCAAAAGTGCCCGTTAACCATCCGAAATCAATCTCGAGCCCCTCGGGACCCCAACCCATTTTACCAACACATCATAAATGATCATTCAAACTTAGTTGCACTCTCAAAACACTAAATATAACCTCAAAATACCAAAATCACATCGGATTCAAGCCTAAGAACTTTGAAATTTCTAAAATCTACCAACGATGCCGAAACTATTCAAAAGAACTCCGATTGGCATGAAATTTTGCAGACATATCCAAAATGACATTACGAACCTGTTCCAACTTTCGAAATTCCATTCTGATCCCGATAGTCTATTTTCCACTGCCGACCGAAAATCGCCAAAAACTAACTTTCGCCAATTCAAGCCTAGTTCTACACCGGACATCACAAAATTATTCTGAACACACTCCTAAGTCCCAAATCACCTAACTAGGCTATCCGAGCCATAAAATTCGCATTCCGAGGTTGTTTACCAATAAGTCAACTCTCAGTTGACTTTTCCAACTTTAAGGCTATTTTTAAAGACTAAGTGACTAAACTCTCACCACAACCATGTCGATTTCAAGCCTACCAACTCTAACACATCAATAACAGTATAACCAACCTATAACAAGTCCATAATAGTAATTATAATGCAGGTTCTACGTAACGACAGACCGGATCGTTACATATTTTCTTACTCTTGAAATAAAATTATTTTTTTAACTTATATTATACTGTTATCTAATTTATTGATAATTTTTTATTGTTATTTATTTATCTTTTATATTTTAATCAATTTAGAATGTGAATATCATAAAATTTCTTTATCCCCCTCTTTTAATACATTCTTTTTTACTGTAATATTTGATTAGGTTTTCATTTTATAGTTTACTAAAAATTTAAATAATGTAATATTTTCTTACTAATTTATAATTTTGAATTCATCAAAAGTATAAAGAGATAAGCATATTATTATTTTTATAAAAAAACATATAAATATTTTAATAATTATTAATTGGTGTTATATATATAATATGCTTATCTTATACTATAATATCATAATAGTATCTTCGTATTTTTCATTTTAAAATTATGAGTTCTATTTTATTAACTAAATTTCCTAAATGAGAAATTTAA
This sequence comes from Nicotiana undulata, assembly GCA_005239495.1. Classification (NCBI taxonomy): domain Eukaryota; kingdom Viridiplantae; phylum Streptophyta; class Magnoliopsida; order Solanales; family Solanaceae; genus Nicotiana; species Nicotiana undulata. The sequence goes on from ML261065.1 coordinate 8,812, forward strand.
TTAGTATAAATATTTTACGCTATCGCTTGAATATATATATTAGTATTCTTCTTTTATAACTATTTGTTTATTATGATTTTAGTTCTGATGTACGACTTTTCTTATCATAGATTGTTTAATGAGATTGTTTTTTCTTCTACTTTTAATTATAGATTATAGATTGATTTTAAAATATCAATTTGAAAGTACTATATAATTTGAATGGGTAGTTTTGTTTTATATATTTTCGTTTTTTATTATATATAATTATAAGATATTTATATTTATTCAAATAGAGTAACAATTAATTCAAAATTTAAAATTTAAAATATTTTGTTTTGTTAGAAAGGTAGTTTATTTTGTCTTAACAATGTCACTTGACTTTTTGTAGTTATGCCACTTGGCTTAATGAGATTGCTTTTTCTTCTATTTTTAATTATAGATAAATGACCCAGTTGAATTTTACAGAACAAATTTCACCTATATACATTGATACTGTTAAATGTTTTGCACAACTTCACTACCTAATTTGCGATTGAATATTAGTCTAAGCCACCCCGAATGATGTGAGCTGCATAGGAAGATCTACACATATTTTTATATGAAAAATTAACTGATAAAACAATCAACGTCCACTCAATTATAGGAACTGTGAACTTAACTTATTTTCAAGTTTTATCTTATTAACCACTCATAATATTTTACTAATAATATATTATGTACGTTTGAGTAGTCACTATTGATGGCTTAATAGTTTAGGGAGATAGTTTGCTATTGTTTTGATAATTATATTCTTTTAGAGCTGAATTAAAAAATAAAAATAAAAAACTCAAAAAGTTGTAAGAAAATGAGTTTTTGAATTTAAATATTTGTACATTTGAGACATTGCTTTTGTAAGTTCAGTTACGCATATTTAAAAAATTAGCTCATTATTCATGATTGAGGTTGAATTTTATTCACGTTCTTAAAATCATTTACTTCTACTATACCTATTAGTTACAAAATCCTTGTGCCATATATCTAAATCCATATCACACTTTTCTTGATTACGTGACTTATTAATTAATCGCATTCTAGATAAAAGTTTATTTTATCAAACTTGGCTAAACATCTTAAGATAGAAAAATTCCTAGAAATAATCTAATGACCCATCACTTTCACTAAGAAAATGTTTTATGTTTTATTAATTAATCGCATTCTATTAATTTTTTAGCAGTCATTTACCTTTGTTGGCTCCAGGCAATACTAACAGCCATAGCTTTTCATGGATACAGAACATACTTCTTTAAGGGTACTGATGTTTCCATGGTTGGCTTATGGTCATATCTCTCCTTATTTAACTGTTGCCAAGAAACTTGCATGCAGGGGATTCTATGTATATCTCTGTTCTACGCCTGTGAATCTCAATTTTATTAAGAAAAATATCCCCCAAAAATACTCCCTTTCAATTCAGCTGGTTGAATTTCATTTACCAGATTTACCCGAGCTTCCTCCTAGTTACCATACAACTAACGGCATCCCACCCCATCTAAATTCCACTCTCAAAAAAGCTCTCAAAATGTCTAAACCTAATTTTTACAAAATCTTAGAAAATTTAAAACCGAATATGTTAATCTATGATATATTGCAGCCATGGGCTAAGGAAGTTGCAAATTCATACAATATTCCAGCAGTCATGTTCTTGACTTTTTCTGCAGCTATGTTATCATACCTTTTGCATCCAGTAAAAAAGCCGGGGACTGAATTTCCTTTCCCAGCTCTTTATTTAAGGAAAATTGAGCGACAACGAAGGGAAGAAATGATGGAAAAAGCTGCTAAAGAGAAGGATCCCGATGATAAGGACCCTTTCGCTGAAGAAGAACCTATGAATAAGATAATACTGATGAGTACTTCCAGGGCAACAGAGGCCAAATACATCGATTACTTCACGGAGTTGATCCAATGGAAAATTGTACCAGTTGGTCCTCCAGTCCAAGAAACAACGAATGAATATAATGATGATCTCATTGATTGGCTAGGAAAGAAATATAAGAATTCAACTGTATTTGTCTCCTTTGGAAGCCAGTATTTCTTGAGTAAGGAAGAATTGGAAGAACTAGCTTTAGGATTGGAACTTAGCAATGTTAACTTCATATGGGTTGTAAGATTTCCAAAGGGTGAACAAGTTAGAGTTGAAGAAGCACTACCACAAGGTTTTCTTGAAAGAATTGGAGATAGGGGAAGGGTTGTGGATGGATGGGCACCACAACTAAGAATTCTAAGCCATCCGAGTACCGGAGGATTCGTAAGTCATTGTGGTTGGAATTCTGTTATGGAAAGTATAGATTTTGGTGTGCCTATTATAGCTTTGCCCATGCATCTTGATCAGCCAATAAATGCTAGGCTGATTGTGGAACTTGGAGCGGCAGTGGAGGTTGTTAGAGATGATGAAGGTAAAGTTCACAGAGGAGAGGTAGCACAAGTTGTTAAAAGTGTTATTTGCGAGAAAACAGGGGAAAATCTAAGGAATAAAGTTAGAGAAATCAGTGAGAATTTGAAGAAGGAAAGAGAGGAAGAAATGGATGCAGCCGTTGTAGAGCTAGTACAACTTTGCAAAACTAGCAAGTTCAATATAATATGATGTTGTAATTCATGAACAGATATTAAATCTTTTGGCATGGTTATTTTCTTATACTCTTACTAGTCTTTAGACACGTACGTTCATGTGTATTCTAAGTTATTATTTATAATTTGTTGAATAATGATATGTGGCTATAATTTCATAGTTTCGCACATTATGTGCCTTGCATTATACTGCTTTAACGATAAATTACTCTTTATTTGCGCGTAACAGAGTCTATTTTATGTGTAGGTGAATTGGAAATGAAAAGTAGAGCAAAAGGGATACTTAAACATTGAAAGTGTGCGCGAGAACAATGAAAAGGAGAGGCCAGGCAAAAGCCAGCTCAACTAGGCTTTAGCCTGGTGAGGCCAACCTAAGGCCAGGCTTTAGCCTGGCGAGGCCAGCCTAGGGCCAGGTCCAGTCCGAATTTTGAAGACTTATTTCGTCTCCTGATTTGACTAGGACTAGGCCTACACGTTTAGATCTTGTCCTAACCATATAAATAGACCCCAAAACGCCACTTTTGACACGGATTCGACCTAAGGAGGCAGAGACACAATAGGAGCAAGGCGGAGAATTCTTCTACGAGTTTTTTCTTCATCTTCCTATTTTTCATTGTTGGTTATGACTTTTAGTATTGTAGTTTTACAAACTATTATAAATAGCTAATTTGTTATCTAGGGTTTTGATGGAACCTTTTGTAGGATAAATTCTTGTTATGTTTTTATATAATTGAGCCGTTTGACTTCTCTACTTGTTCAACTACATTTATATTGTGGTTGGTTGAAGAGCTCTCAATCGACTGTGCCTATTTAGTGTGTATTACTCGGGAGAGAATGCATATTTAGGTAGTTGTTGAACAACATCACTCCTAACGTATATGAGGGATCAATACGAAGGGTTTAAAGGTGGGATTAGGGATAACGAAACCTTGGGTGCGATCTAAGTGAGTTGTACTTAAGGATAGCTAGCGTAATTCGGGAGACTATGTCTAGTATATTGTTGTAATTACTCGGGAGAGAGTTACGACAGTCAGAGTGCTCATGATCGATAGAGAATACTTAGGTGAAATTATAGAAGACGTAGCGGGAAGGATTCTGACAATTGGGGAAATCATAACTTTAGATCTCCTTAATTTTTTCTCCACATCTTTAGTGTTAATTTACTATTTTAATTTGTTAGTTAATTAGTTAAACACAAGAATCTTAATATCTATAAGTTAGGAATTGTTCAAGCTTGTATTCTTGGTGATAGTGAACAACTAAAGCTAAGCCTTAGTTCTTTGTGGATTCGACTCCGGACTTGTAAATGGGATTATATTTGCAACGACCGCTTCGTCCTTTTTATAAGGCATAGTTGGGCTTAATCAAATTTTGGCGCCGTTGCCGGGGACTAACGGTGTAGCTGTAGGTGTACATATTTCTAGGTGGCAAGTTTGAACTTTTATTTTTGTTTTCGTGTATTTGATTATTTATTTAGTTTAAATTTTTTATTTTTGATATGAGAGGCATGGCATCTTAGAATTATGAGATTTTTGATGTTGTTAATTCTACTTTTGATCCTCGTTATGCATATTGTGGAAGAAACCACCCAGGGCAAAATTATCAAAATATTCCCAGAGCGAGTTATGTGCACCAACTCAATCTTATGTGTGGAATGTGTGTGATATGTGTGGTGATCAAGATGGTCACTTTCATGGTTGTGCTTATATTTCTTATCTTCCAACAACCCTTACTTTGATGGTTCTTCTATTTCTTATGAAGTTAATAGGAACAAAGAACACAAGGATGATGACCTGAAAAAGATCGAGGATATGCTAAAGTGCCTTGTGGAATAATATGATGAGATACAACTGCATGTACAAAGGCAAGATGCAACAATTCGCAATTTGGAGGTTCAAGTGAGTCAAGTGGTTGAAGCTTTTAATGATCAGCAAGCCAATTTTGGGGATAAGAGCCAAGAAGAGCGTGAATTTGAGGTGCTAATTGAGGAGGTCAGAGTAGAACATCAACAACCTAGCCAACTACAATTTGAGGATGTCGATGTTGAAGAAGTGAGACTAGAGTCAGCCAAGGACTTTGAGGATATAAATTTTGTTGACTCTAGTATCATTGATGTTGAGGATGTTGAAAGTCCTGAAGTTTATGTGTTTGAGCGCATTGATCCTCACTCCAAATATTTTTCCACATTGGGCTTGGATGATGATATGAAAATAGAGTCATCCGAGCCGATTGAGGAGTCAAGGAATGAGGAACAAGGTGCCTACATTCTGGAATTTTTCTTGCCAGAAAGATAGGACTACATATCTCATCTAAAGGCCAAGAAGTGTAAAATAGTACAATGCTTACTTGGGCCAATCAGATTTGTTCCACCACCCCTGGAGCATAACCGAAAACTTGAATCCAAATTGGGGGTTCAATTCATAAGCTCGCGGTGGAGGCAAAAAGTGATTCGCGTCGGGCCGCGATGTTAAATTAAGCGCTTGTTAGGAGGCAACCCAGCTTTACTGTTTTCGTTTTTTTTCTTTTTATTGTATTATTTTTGTAGTGTCGATTTTTATTTTTTAGGAGCATGGAATGCAAATCCATTGGAAGGATGCAACATCAACCCAGATGGTTGGAACTAAGTGTGAGGTAACCGCACGAAGGACCACGCCTGGGAGAAGTCTGAGTACCCCATGAGATGCTAGTGTTTCGGCCTTTGGCCTACGAGGGAGTTTCTTTTACCCTCTTGTATGTATGGGTGTGCATTGGGGACAATTCACAATTTTAAGTGTGGGTGAGGAGATTGTCTGGGTGACTTTCCATGCTATTTTAGTTGTATTAGTTTAATTGAAAAGATTGGACTTTTTCCGACGATGGATCTATTAGACACTTTTCTTGAGGGATTTAAGTCAAAAGAAAAAAAAACATTTTCTTTTGTTAGGTAGTGTAGAAATTCCCCCTTGTTTTTTCTTTGTGCCGCGGTTCTTTTTCAAGGAGTTTGTTTGAACCGGGTGTAGTTAGTTTTATTTTTTTTAGGAATAGGAGCCATTGTGTTGTGTCTTGAATTGAAGCAATATCTCTTGACTTTGTTATGCCTTGAGAATAGTGAGTACTTTGGTTGAGACGCTTAAGCTCAGTTTTTGACTCTTGTATAAGTACCTTAAATTGTATGATTTTAAATTTGCTTAACTGCTTTGACTAGAGTGTCTTGATAAAAAACAATCCTGAATGAGTTATGTTCCATGTGTGTGTAAGATTTTGTGTTATTTTATACATGCATTTGATATCTAGAACTTGCCCCGTGTGTTTGCAAAGCGATTTAGTAGTTTTGTTCAGTCTTGAAAGTGATATAGGCGTTTCTTTGTCGAACAAGATATGTATATTTTACCCGCCTAATTATTAAGTAACATAGTTAACCCCTTTGAGCATGTAATCATGTTTCTTTGGCAACCACATTACAAGTCTTACACCTTTGTTTGAATTAACCATCTATTTGAACTTTTTCACCAAGGGGTTTCTTTTACCCTCTTGTATGTATGGGTGTGCATTGGGGACAATTCACAATTTTAAGTGTGGGTGAGGAGATTGTCTGGGTGACTTTCCATGCTATTTTAGTTGTATTAGTTTAATTGAAAAGATTGGACTTTTTCCGACGATGGATCTATTAGACACTTTTCTTGAGGGATTTAAGTCAAAAGAAAAAAAAACATTTTCTTTTGTTAGGTAGTGTAGAAATTCCCCCTTGTTTTTTCTTTGTGCCGCGGTTCTTTTTCAAGGAGTTTGTTTGAACCGGGTGTAGTTAGTTTTATTTTTTTTAGGAATAGGAGCCATTGTGTTGTGTTTTGAATTGAAGCAATATCTCTTGACTTTGTTATGCCTTGAGAATAGTGAGTACTTTGGTTGTGACGCTTAAGCTCAGTTTTTGACTCTTGTATAAGTACCTTAAATTGTATGATTTTAAATTTGCTTAACTGCTTTGACTAGAGTGTCTTGATAAAAAACAATCCTGAATGAGTTATGTTCCATGTGTGTGTAAGGTTTTGTGTTATTTTATGCATGCATTTGATGTCTAGAACTTGCCCCGTGTGTTTGCAAAGCGAAATAGTAGTTTTGTTCAGTCTTGGAAGTGATATAGGCGTTTCTTTGTCGAACAAGATATGTATATTTTACCCGCCTAATTATTATGTAACGTAGGTAACCCCTTTGAGCATGTAATCCTGTTTCTTTGGCAACCACATTACAAGTCTTACACCTTTGTTTGAATTAACTATCTATTTGAACTTTTTCACCTCTCATGAGCACTTGAATTATAATGAACTTTGTAAAATTTAAAGTGTGGGGTGGCTGGTTTGGCTTTTGATTGGAGCTAATGAAATAAGAGAAAGGTGCATTGTGTTGGCAAAAAAATAAGAGCCACTTGAATTGGAAAAAATAAATAGTTGTATTGTTGTGGAAAAAAAGAAAGTTCCTTGCGAAGTGGTGATTCTTGATGTAAGTGTGCTTAAAAAAGTATGGAGTTAATATATATTGATGTGAAGGTGGAGTTATGGTTTGACATGAGTATGGGCTTGAATGTTAAAGCATATGTATTAAAGTGCTTAGAGAGGTGTAGTCACTCTTATATTTAAATGTATCCTACCTGTCTCGCAGCCTACATTGCAACCAAATAAAGTCCTACTTGATCTTAGACCGAATGAGCTCGATTAGTAGAGTATTACACTACCGGAAAGCCTATGGTGCATCTTTTGTAGCTTATGAATGTAATTTCTGAGAGTGAGTGAATTCTTTCTATCTTGAGTTCCTAATTGTTCTTAAATTTTATTGTGTATGGAACTACTCTTCTTTGTATTGTGAGGGCACTTGATTCAGGAAGGAAAGATATTGTGAGGGCACTTGATTCAGGGCAATTTACTAGACGCACTCTCCCGAGTTACGCTAGCTAGCTTTTATTACAGCTCACTTAGATTGCACCCAAGGTTTCGTTATCCCTAATCCTACCTTTAAACCCTCGATATGCACTCTCTCCCTAGTAGATACATACTAAATAGGCACAACTAATTGAGGGCCCTTCAATCAACTACAACAAGAACTTAGTTGAACAAATAGAGATTAAACCAGGCAAACTATATTAATATAACAAGATGTTCATCCTTCAACAGGTTCCACCAAAATCTTAGACTAAATAAATTAGCTACTCATAATTGTGGTGATAATAACAACAAGAGAATTCATCATAAATGGGGAAACACAAGGAAGAAAGATGAAATTTGATGCCCAATTATCCTCCTTGCCTCTTGCCTCTCTTTGCCTTGAAAAAGACCTTAAAACCTTGATATCCCTTCTTTTTGGGCGAACTGGACCTTTTATAGGTTAAGTGGAATTGTCCCCAAGCTTCCAACTTTACCCCTGAATAAACGCGTGCGGAACTGAACTAGCGCGCTAAAGGCAATGTGTTCTGTTTCTGACTGCTGGGCTAGCGCGGCCGCGCTATGGCCGCGCTAATGGCCTTCCAATAGGCCTATAGCATCTGGACTAGCGCGGCCGCGCTATGGCCGCGCTAATGGCGTATCATTCTGTCTTCTCTTTCCTTCTTTCTTCTTTTACACGCTCCTAACTCCGAGAGGTCTTTTCTTGCCTTAATTTAGATCCAAACACCATCCTAGGTCCTCATAAGCACAACTTGCTCCTGCGAAACATAAAATCCACAATTAGAGCCATTTTAACATCATTTAACCTTCCTAGGACAATGAAGCATGTTGAAGTTGGAGTATAAATAGACGCTAAACTACATGAATCTAGCCTATTATCAACATCCCACACTTAAATCATTGCTAGTCCTCGAGCAATCCACCATACTCTACAAAGGTCCTTTCACTAAGAATTTCCCTAACGTGTCACACCACGAACATATCACAAGAGTTGTGCCTAGTAATGTAACATCTATGCCTGAAGAGTCGACTCTCACGTGCCGTGCAATATTCATACTTCCTTAATCTACTCTGTACAGAGGTCAAGACTTACCTTTCCGTCATGAATCAAGTGCCCTCACATCACAGAAGAAGAGTAGTTCCACAAGTAATAACATTAAGAACAATTAGCAACTCAGATAGACAGAATTCACTCACTCTCAGAAAGAACATTCATATGCCACAAAGATGCACCATATGCTTGCCCGTAGTGTACTACTCTACTAATCAAACCCATTCAGTCTAAGATCAATTAGGACTTCATTTGGTTGTAATGTAGGGTAAGGAACGGGTAGGATATATTTGGATATAGTAACTAAGCTCCCTAAGCATTTTTAATACAGTTACTTTCGCATTCAAGCCCATACTTATGCTAGGCCAGACATTCCACCGCACTTCTTTTTATACTACCCCAAACTCTTTTTAGTGCAATTGTATCACCTCACCACTTATCTTTTTTTTTTCAAGTGGCGCTTATTCTTTCATTTTTTTTTCAAAAACTCTGCACCTTTCTTTCTATTTCTTTGATTCCACCCAAAAACCAAACCATTGCCCCACACTTTGACTTTTACATATTCTATAGCAATTCAAGTGCTCAGGTAGATTAGGAGACGCTCGCCGGGTTCTGCCTTGGCTAGCAGCGGGGGCGAGAACAAGTATGCCTTTAGTTCTCTTAGGGTATTGACGCACTCGGAATTCTACTAGAGTCTGTTGTCCTTCTTGAATACGCTGAAGATTTTACGGCATCTGTCAGAGGATCGTTAGATGAACCTTGAAATGGCAGCTATACGGCCAGTCAGCTTTCGTACTTGCTTCTTGCTGGTCAAATTTTCAGGTATTCCCTCTATAGCCTTGATTTGGTTGGGAAAAATTAAAATATATTTTTCGAAAAATATTTTCCTTCGTACCAAACACACTTTGAGTCTTTTACAATCCAATGAATAGGAAGGGGTGAAGAAATAATAATTGACATATTTATTCTTACAATAAGATACAGTAAATGAAAAGCAGGGAAAAAGTTAAAAAAAAACGGATAGAATAGAATGTAGAGAGTAAAAGATGACAATATGAAGGGGTGTTAACTTTTTATCCTTCCTATCAATTTTCTTAATTTTTTTAATTAAAATGTATATTTACACTTTTACACTAAAATATTTTCTAACTAATATTTGATTGAAGGGTAAAATAGTTACTCAATTTTTAATAGGTAAAGTTATAAATTAACTTGACTCGGGGTGTTTCCACTTTTATAAATTTATCATTTAAATCTAATCCCTTTATCATTATCAAGGGATTGGGTCAACCCTCATGGATGACCCAACACATGCTTTTTATATGATCTCTCGAATCATAGTTGTGATTTTGAATTTGTACATGGCCTCTTTTTATAGGTCATCGGCTGTCATAAATTGCAACAAAAGTAAAACCTAGAAAACTGAATACAACTAATTGCACAAGATTAATCTATTGCGTTATGGGATTTATTCTCAATAATCCTTGAAGTTTACACATTTGGGGCGTAAATTTTATTCTTAATACTGGAAATATTTTAATAATCACTATAAAAACTGGTTGAACAACAACAAACTTTAATATTACCCTCTTTTAACTCACATGCACATTTATTAAAAACCAGCTTTGTAGATCATCATTTTTAAATCTTGAGCAAGCTTCTGTCAGGAGTTATCAAGCAAATAAGAACTTAGAAAAAGAAAGAAGCACCTTTTATGAATAAGTAATTAATTTTTTCGACGTTTGGGGAGGAACACTGTCATAATGAAATACTACATTTTATTTCTTTGATAATATTATATTCTTTGAGAATTGAATTTAAAAAATCAACTCAAAAAGTTGTAAGAAACTGAGTTTTTGAATTTAAATATTTGTACATTTGTGACATTGCTATTGTAAGTTCAGTTACGTATATTTTTAGAAAAATTAGCTCACTATTCATGATCACTTTACTGAAACTTTTAAGCCCTTCAAACAATATGAACATACAAAATATTTTAAATAGGGAGGTTGAATTTACTCACATTCTCAAAATTATTTACTTGTACTACACATTAGTTGCAAAAAACTTGTGACCTATATCAAGAATCTAGATCTCCAATTTTTGGCATGCCATTCCATAATAGGCAGTCTTAAAAAAGGCAGTCTACATGCACTAAAGCTCCCGCTATATACGGGATCCGAGGAAGGACCGAACCACAAGGGTTTATTGTACATGCATCCACCTTGCATCGCTAAAAAAGTAATGTCTCAACAAGTTAACTAATACAACTAATCCAAAAAGATCAGTCTAAAGTTTCCAACCAACCCATTTAGATCATATATAGGGTATTAAAGAGGAAATATTCCTCTTTTAGTTTATTTTTATTATCGTTGGAACTTGGAAGTGGGGACCTAAAGAGTAAGGACAGAATATGAATAAGAAAAGAGGTTACAGATGAGAGATTTTAATTTTAAGTAATTAAGTTCAGTTCATGCACGCAGTTAAGTCCTAGATTCTCAATGTTCAGTTTTATTTGACCTTACCTCATATGAATAAGGGAGTAATTTGTCGTTTACAAAGGAAAACAGAGAAATATGAAGACCAGAAAATCTTGTTATAGGAAATAGGAAGACTAAGCAAACTTGATATTCCATGATTAAGTACTTCTATCACAAGCAGGGGCGGATTTAGGGGTGAACCCCTTTGCCGAAAAATTACAGGCAAAATCTATTTTTTACTTTTGTATATTAAGTTTTGAACCTCTTTAACGCAATTCAAAAGTATAGTTTAATAGTCCAGGGGATCTAACAACTCAGTTAAACTATGCACTATTTGATGACATGGAAACTTGACTATCCGTTTGGTCCAAGGGTATTGTGGATTATTTCGGTGTAAATTTTAGAATTAATTTTATCCCATATTGGTTTGAGGTAATAATTAAAATAGGTATAATTTTAATATCAAAATCTTGGTATAACTTATCCTCTTTAAATATAGGATAAATTATTGAGATTATATTCCTGATAATTATATAAAATCCCAAAGTTATGATCATGTGATATCCCGGTTTTAAATCAAAGGATTAGTCTCTCAGCAAAATTTCAATAATAGATGTTATACAATTCCTTAACCACTAGAAAATATTGTTATACAATTTTAACTGATCAAAATATTAACTATCCAACAATAAAAGGTAACTCTCGAATTGGTTTAACACCTAATATGGACCCTAGCTTTAACAAAGCAAAGTGCTCTAACGTTTTAGCTAGCAGTTGAGAAATTAAAGAAAGAAAAAAGAGAATGTCATTTTTTCTAATCTTGTTTAAACTGTCGGTTAATTTTTTAAATACTAATAATACTGCTAATCATGAGGAATCTAATTTGCTAAAAGAACTCAAATGAAAGATGACGGATCTGCCTTATAGTTGAAGTTAATATTAACTTAAGATATTATTATATGACAGAAAGAATATATTATCCTAATATACCAAGGGACCATTGCCCTACATTTGTAGGCTATACAACGCAAATGGTTCGTTATAAGAAATTTAATAAGGGTTAATAGGGTCCCATAGCACCATTCCTGTCTCAAATTTAAAAATTCTTTGGATCACATTTCTTTAAAAGATTAAGCAAAATAATACTATCATGGTTTGGCCGACCGCATTAACTTAGGAATTATCATAAATAAATTATCTCATTATTGTGACACTCTTCCATAAAATATTTCAATAATAATCAAATCATCAGCAGCCACCAGGAATTAAATTAATGAGGTTAATCTTAAGTTAGGACCCGCTCACCTGTTACTAAACTTTTAATTTCCTTAATAATATTTTTTTTTAATGTTTTTCCCTTATATTGTGTTGATATAGACAAATTGACTCGGATGCATAGGAGATACAACGCACTTTGAGCCAGTTTGGACGCACCTTATATAAAATAATTCCTTCTTCTAGAAGTCCCAATTTAGCTTGTCAAAGCAGTTGTGTTGGGTATTTTAAAGGCTTAATTCATAAAAATACTGTCTAAGCAATATCTTCAAAACCTGTTAGTAAAAGATATAACTAATAATATTTCGCCATCCTGTCCAGCTGGTATGAATTTATTTGTGAGGACAAAAGGTTTTCCTCAAGAAAATATTAAAAATTTGCAAATACTCCATTTTAGTTGCATTGTCTTTATTCCTAACCCTTTTTTTCCTTTTCAAATCGATCTCTAATATTCATGAATAAGATGGATTGATTAAATTAAACACTTACTAAAAGCGATGTGCACGTCAAGTAGTCCGACATAGATACAGCATACCTGGTTCTTAATTAGTACTACTTAATTTGATTTATTATTAGAAGGCATCGTAATGTTTATTTGGTTAGTATTTTTTATGTTGTTAGTCAATGAATCTAAAATTTTCCGATTATTCCAAATGATGCAACCCTAATGCTACAGTTGGAAACTCTGGTGTTCTATGTACCGAATGAGTTGATTCCTGTGGGAATATTTGGTAATTGACTTGCATTCATTTTTTATTTTGTCAACCAAAATTTCAAATTAAACGTTGGAACTTTTGCATATTTTTAGTCGTCCTGCAAAAATATATAGTTTTGATAATATATTTGTTTAACCAAAAAAGTATAACTTTCGGCTAACTATTAATTTTATGTAATAATGGGTTAAATCTAGTTAAAGATAATAACTCTAGATGCAAATCTTGAAAACGTTTGTGAGATTGGGGACAGACCCCATAAAGGGTTGATAATAACAAGTACAAAATATTATTAAAGTATGAGCAATAATAGAGGTGTAACTAGAAATAAATAGCAATAAATGAAGTAAATAAAAGGAATGATTCACCCAATAATGGATGGATTTGACGAATATTTCTCCTGACAATGATGAATGAAAGATAGATTCAAGATTTGCTTGAACAATCTTCGGATCTGGTGTAAAGGTGTGAGATAATATGAGCAAAAATCTTGATAAAAAGGTAATCTTTGTATTTTTACTAGAGAAAGAATCTTCTTCTGAATATTACATGCTCTTATTCCTTTTCTTTCTTCCTTGTATATTTGACACATATCCCTAGCAAACCCTAATAGTACAAGTGCAGAGAATATTCTTTTTAATATCCTATTTCAAAAACTAGTTGTTATTGCTCCGTCAGCAATGCTCGATCTCGGTCATCGTTGACACCTTGACCACGAATCTCGCTGCTCCCTGGCTGACCTCAGCTGAATCTTTCCTTAACGCCATTTTACCCTAAAATTTTTGGGGCAGATTTTGTCATATACAGTTAGTCCTTCCGCTTGTTAGGGTCGGCCCCAGACGAGCTCGATCAGCGGATATTGTATAATGTGGTTGAAGTGTTTGGATGACCTGAACGTGCCGTGATGATTGGGGTGAGTTGGCAACGTGTCCTTTTGTGAGTCCCAACTTATGGGATTGTAAGTCCCACGAACCAGGGTGTCATCATGGCAGCCGACGTCATTATGACGTGATTTCTCGAGACGTTGCTTCGTTTCGCGTGCGTCTCCTGATTGAGTCCGTCGCTTTGGCTACAGTGTCATGTAATGATGATTAATCTCTTAGTTTCAACGCTTGATCTTTTATAAATAGCGGTTTGTGGTTAATGTTCCAACCTTTACGAACCTCTTGCACCCAAAAAAAACTCTGTATCTTCTTCTTCTTCTTCTTCTTCTTCTTTCATTGTTTGAAATTTCTCATTGGTTTTAGTGATTCTCGCTACTTCTAACATTTCCTTGCTTGAACATCTTCTCTTAATCAACATGACTAAGGTATCGTCTGTTTCTGGTATGGCAACTGATCCAACCCCTTTGGCGGTGCTCATACCCCCTCACGCTGATAGGGTTTATGTCGCCATAGAGAAAGAAAACTTTTCGACGGTGGAGGAGATAATTCCTCGTAGTGAGAAAGTTAGCTTCGATTTTCCAAAGGCGCCCAAAGGTGAACCTGAAGTCTCGGAATCGGCGATGGGAGAGGCCGATGTGACCGAGCTTAGGGCAAGATTTAGTATCCCTGCCCACATATATCTGATCCCAACAGGGCACGACGTGGTACAAATCCACTGCCCTGGATATTGTGCATTTTACGCATATCCTTTCCAGGTCAACTATACTCTCCCCCTTCTCCCATCGGCGGAGAAATTTTTCTGATATTACGGTGTCTGCCCGGCCCAACTCTATCAGTACATTTATAATCTTATCAGGATGCTCTCAAAATTTATCGAGCTGGCCGTAGTCCAGGTCATACTCCGCCACCTGATGCATCTCTTCGCCCATAGCTTTTATAGGGGGCGATGTTGCATCTTCGCCACGTAGGAAGTAAATGCTTGGTGGTGAAGATGGACGATAAAGCGAATCGTTAGTTCTGGCTCAACTACTTCTTCGTCAGAACCGGGGACGTGGTAGCCAACTCGGACGGCTTTCCTGAGACCTGGAATCGCGCTCATAAGTACTCGTCTTTTATGAAAGGTACTTGATTTGTTTGTTTCTGGTCATAGGTTCTAACATTCTCTCTTCCTTAATCAGCCAAAGTCGCGCCTCCTCCTTTGGTCGGGGACATTTCCGACTGGGTTGGTCGGATTCTGCCTCACATAGTGGGGATTCGCGAGTGGCCGGGCTTTGTCAATAGGTTTGGACCACGAGTTAAGAATTGCAGCTCAATTTTAACCGCTTCACCTCGTATTTGAGCGCTAGTCTTAGTCCTGCAATTACGGCCTCATACTCGGTCTCGTTGTTAGTCATGTCCGGGCATCTTATAAACTGGCGAATCACTTCGCCTGTTGAGACTTCGAGTACGAGTCCCAGTCCAGATCCTGATGCATTAGACGTGCCATTGGTGTACAGAACCCAGAGGTCTATGTTTGGGGAGAGGCGTGGACGGGTTCTTTTTCGACTTCGGGCATTATTCTTGCATTGAAGTCGGCGACGAAGTCTGCGCGGAGCTGTGACTTTATTGTCGTTCGCCGTCGATATGTAATACCATGCCGCTCAGTTCGTTGGCCCATTTGGCCAACCTGCCCGATAGATCAGGTTTATGTGAAATTCTTCTTAAGGGGAAAGTCGTGACGACTGAGATGGGGTGGCATTGGAAATATGGTCTAAGCTTTCGTGAAGCTACGACTAAGGACATAACCAATTTTTCGAGATGGGGTTATCTTGTCTCGGTGTCGACTAGTGTTTTGCTAATGTAATAGATGGGATATTGCATACCTTTATTTTCTTGGACTAGGACTGCGCTCATAGCTACTTAGGACACAACGAGATAGACAAAGTGGGGTTGTCCCGGTTCCGATTTTGAAAGCAACAATGGCAAGGACAAGTACACCTTTAACTCCTTCAGGGCTTGTACGCACTCAGGGGTCCATTGGAGGTCGTTCTCTTTTTTTAGTACGCCAAAAATTTATGGCACCTATCGGAGGATGGTGAAATGAACCTCGAAAGGGCTGCGATACGGCCAGTCAACCTCTGGACCTGTTTTTTGTTGGTCAAGTGCTCTAGTATCCCTTCGATGGCCTTGATTTGGTCGGGATTGACCTTGATACCTTGATGCGACACTAGGAAACCCAAGAATTTTCCTTAGGCCACGCCGAATGCACATTTTCGGGGTTCAGTTTCATGTCGTATTTCCTGAGTTTGCCAAAGAGGCTTCTCTCATATGGTCGATGTAATCTTCTTTCCTTTTGGATTTGACCAGCACGTTGTCGATGTAGACTTGCATCGTTTTACCGAGTTGGTCTTTGAACATCTTTGTCACCAACCTTTGGTAAGTAGTTGCCCCTGCATTCTTTAGTCCGAAGGGCATGACCTTGTAGCAGTAAGTCCCTTGGTGGGTGATGAATGTGGTCTTTTCCTGGTCCTCTTCCTCTATGAGGATCTAATTGTAGCCCGAGTAGGCATCCAAGAAACTTAGTAGCTTGTGTACGGCTGTTGCGTCGATGAGTTGATCGATATGGGTAATGGAAATGGATCCTTGGGGCAAGCTTTGTTCAGGTCAGTGAAATCTATGCACATCCACCATTTGACGTTCTTCTTTTTCACCATGACTATGTTGGCGACCCATTGGGGGTACTTCGACTCCCTGACTAAGCCATTTTCCAACAATTTTTTCCACTTCTTCGCGTACTGCATCATTAATTGCGGAGTTGAATGTACGCCTAACCTGCCTCACCGGGGGAGAGTGGATTGACGTTCAATTTGTGCGTGGCGATCTCTTTTGGGGTACCTGGGATATCTGCATGGCTAAAAGCAAACAAGTCCGCATTAGTAGTTAAAAATTCACGAAACTTACCCGGTTCCTGAAATTTGCAACTGATGTAAGCTTTCTTGTTGTGGTCTTTGTTGTCTATATGAACGGGGTCGAGGTCCTCTATGGTCGATTATGCGGCCTCGACCATAGAGGACCTCGACCCTGTTCAATTAGACAACAAAGACCACAACAAGAAAGCTAATGCATTTTACTAATTTCTTAAGGATTTTACTAAATCAGATAAAATGCATTTTCAGAAAGGAGTAGAATTTTCAAGTAAATCTTGTTACTTTTAAGTTAATTTTCTCTCTCCACCCCTACATTGGCAAAGAAGCAAGATGACTGTTGGCAATTTGTTAAAACAATCTGATTTAAAATGTTGAAACAAGCAACATCACAATTTGATTTGTTATCCGCCAATTGCTTGGTTATACAATAAGTCCTTATTAAGAATCAAGGAATAAGATCGCGGGCGTTAATTACGGGTAAATCATTTGTCATTTGTCATTTGTGGCACGGGATAGCCCCTACAACAAATTAAGCTTTTCTACATGCGTCACAATCAAATCTCATACTACTACTACTAGCATAGCGTTGTACTAGCTAGAAACCAATGTGTCCCTTTTCTTTCTTTTCCTCCATTAATAGCGTTTTGTTTTACTGTTATTTTTGGAAATAGAAGATTTCATACTAAAGTTAGAGAGTATTTTTTCCTAAAATAAAGACATGTTAACTATGTTTAAGATAATTTGATGGTTAAATAAATTTAATATGTAAAGAGGACAAGTGTCACAAATCTAAATAGGAACTTGGAAAAATTGAGAGGATGAGAAATG
Organism: Nicotiana undulata; assembly: GCA_005239495.1. NCBI lineage: Eukaryota > Viridiplantae > Streptophyta > Magnoliopsida > Solanales > Solanaceae > Nicotiana > Nicotiana undulata. The sequence goes on from ML261065.1 coordinate 26,442, forward strand.
AGGGGAGTCAAATCCCAACCTTTGCTCTCTTTTCCGCATTAAATTTCTCCCCATCACATGATTTTTGTTCAATTTAACTTTTAAATGACAAATTGAGTTTGAGGTCAAACGCAATTATCAACTTATTCATATGTATGTTTGCACGGCAAACGGTTGAGTCGGATCGGTTATAAGCGTGTTGGAAACGGGTAATGCAAAAATAGATAAATTATTTGTCTTGACCTATATTTAATATGGATTAAAAATAGGTTAATCGACAGATAATGTTATCTATGACTTTTTTAATATGATCACTTTATTTTGGGAGAATTCCTAATACCCAATTTGTGATTACAAATGTAAAAGCAAGCTCACTAGTTATCCATTGATTATTATTTTTTAATTGGATAATACATATCTTATCCTTATTTGACCAATTTTTAAAAGGTTGATTAACTACATCATTTTTAGTGGATAATATGGACGAATAACTATTTTTTAAAATCTATTTTGCCACCACTATGTATGTCAAATAAATGTACAAATAGGTCTAGTATATATATCAAAGAATGATCACAATGAACAAGTTCACGCGTGATTGCAGCAAATGCAAGGAAGAAATTAAACCGATAAAAATAGATGGTTCATGGTTAAGATTGATTTCATGTGAAGAAATTACTTCAGTTTTCCCTATAACTCTTTTCCTTCTAGAAGACATACCTTTGTCTCTTTGTATTTCTTTCCTCCACAAAATTCGAGGGGAAAAAAAAAGGTTGTGAACGGCGATGTTTTTAGGTAAAGTAATAATAATAATGATTAGCAAAATGGATTGTCAAATTCTATTGGACAAAAGAGGTTACTAAGTCAATGTTGGTATTAGGATTAGACAAAGAAATCCCACCAGTTTTTGTTGATTTGAAAGACATTCGCCACACATATAATCATATATGATAATTAATTAAAGTCAACTTTATAATTAGTGACAGCAAAAAACCATCAAAACTTTTTATTTTCAGTTCTCAACCTTCCAGAAATCAGGAATCACGGGTTTCATGTTGAAAAGGTATGACCAAATTTTCCTCTTTTATTTTAATTACAAATAATGTTGTTATTTAAACTAGAAATCCAATAGCTAGCATTCTGAAATATACTAATAATCTAGTCCTGCGACGTGAACAGCAACGTAGCAAGATTTTGTGCAAGCTTTGTGACGGTCTCTTCTTCGAGGGATACCTAAAATGAATATCCCATTAATGCAATAAAAATATTTACAGAAATAAATGTGATAAATTACGAACCTCTGTGTTAAGGGTTATATGCTTTGCTTTACACGTTTAGACATCAATCTATCTTTCTACTTTTCTTTTTCATTTTCATTTTCAATCCAATCACTTGAATGTCTAATCTTTAGAATTATTTACAAGTATTATCAGAATATATAAGATAGACACCCCTTTAATGGAGCTGTCCACCATGATTTGGGGAAAGACCAGAGGTGTCAATTTTTGTATGAATAATTTAGCACGCGTTTGAACATAAAAATTGTAATTTTTTGAGTTAAGTTGAATATGGTATTTGTATTTTGAAATTATGTTGGGACATGTATTTTATTTGAAAAAATATTGTAATTTTGTGAGTGGGAAAAAAAGATTTTTTGAAACTTTTAAAATACTCATTTATAAAAAAAAATCTAAAAACTTATAAAAATTTCATGTACAAACACGTTTTTGAAACGAAAAAAAAATTATGAACAAACGGGTAATGTTTTGTAATTTATAGCCTCGAAATAGTCCTCTCATTGGATGACAAGTAGGAGTATGTGTCTTATAGCGTGTTTGGCGAAAAATTGAGGTGTTTGGCCAAGCTTCTGGAAAGAAAAAAAGTGCTTCTGAGGAGAAGCAGAAACAGTTTTGGAGAAGCAGAAAAAAGTAGCTTCTCTCCAAAAGTACTTTTCTGAGAAGCACTTTTGAGAAAAATACACTTAGAAGCAGTTTTCAAAAGCTTGGTCAAACACTAATTACTGCTTAAAAGTGCTTTTCAAATTAATTAAAACACAAACTACTTCTCACCAAAATCACTTTTTTTAAAAGTACTTCTGAAAAAAGCACTTGTCAAAGTAAGCTGATTTTAGAAGCTTGGCCAAACGGGCTATTAATCTAGTCGTTTACGTTCGCCTACTGTATGCTTTTACTAACAAATTTTGTTTTCTTTTACTGTCTTTGCTATTTGTTTAGTTTATTCATTGTTCTGATTACGGGTGTTCATGAAAACCCGAAAAATCGAATCAAACCGACCAAAAAAACTGATACTTTTTAGGTTTGGTTTGGTATTGATTTTGAATTTTAAAAACCGATCAAATTTGATTTGGTTTTGCTTTTAATAAAAAAAATAACTGAAAAAATTGAACCAAACCGACATAAAAGTAGTTATTTAAATTTATTATTACACCTATATATATATATTTATTTATTTTTATTTTTTTGTAAAAAGTTTCTAAAATTTTATGGTATATATTAGTCATTTATATTTTTGACCTAGTTCTTTGTTATTATAATAATATAATTCTTTGCCTTTACATTCTAGTTTGATTGATAGTTTTTCTTTGCTAAGTACAAGAATTTATTTCTTGTTAAAATAATCGATTTTAATTGAGTACTTTAATTATTCATCGCTATTTCATTCAATTCATTAATATATCTTGGTAAAATGATAGATTTCCCGAAAAGCAATTGATTTAATAGTGTTGTATTGAAAATGTAATCGTCGGAATATGCGTTTGGTAGTGTATGTCTCATATTTAAGAAAAAATCGATGAATAATCGGAGAAAAAAAATGAAAAGCTGACTAAAATCGGATCAAACCGAATTGATAAAAAAACGACTTAATCGGTTTGGTTTGGTTCCACTATTTGAAAAACCGACTTATTTGATTTGGTTTCTTTTTAAGGAAAAATCGATCCAAACCGAACCATGAACACCCCTAGTTCTGATTCTTACTTAAACTATTGAGTGCTTAACATAGTGATTAGCCTCGAATTGTTGAGTTCGGATCTCACGTGAATTTGGTCTATTAGTTGAATAGTTTCCTTCCAGTGGACCATAAGTAACTAAGTATATGTGTATTTTAATTTTAATTAATCCCTATCTAGTAGGTTTTGTTATCTTAATATAGTTTGGCGAAGTGCACCTAGTTGAGAATAATGATAGTGACATAACAACTTCAATGAGTATTCATTTGATAATTCCTCGTAAAAATTGTGCGCGGCGTCTTATTTGATCGCCCCTATTTAATTTATATTTATATTTTTTAAATTATTTAACATATACCCTAATTTTTACAACTTCAGACGCCGCCTTCCTGATACCTGCGCAAAGCTTCAACTTATTTAGTGCTGAAGTTTTTACAAATGAACTAAATAACTTCCGCATCTTCTGCTGAAGTTTTTGAAAAAGCTTTATTGCAAAACTAATGAATCCAGCACAAAATTTCAGCTTATCTAGTGCTGAAGTTCTTACAATTGAACTTAATAACTTCAGCATCTTCTGCTGAAGTTTTTGAAAACGAACTAAATAACTTAGCATTTTGCTGAAGTTTTTGAAAACGAACTAAATAACTTCAGCATCTTCTGCTAAAAATTTTGAAAAAGCTTTATGACAAAACTAATTAATCCAGGACAAAACTTCAGCTTATTTCGAGCTGAAGTTTTTACAAATGAACTAAATAACTTCAACATCTTCTGCCGAAGTTATTGAAAAATCTTTATGACAAAACTAATTAATCCAGGACAAAGCTTCAGCTTATTTAGTGCTGAAGTTTTACAAATGAACTAATAACTTCAGCACTTCTGCTGAAGTTTTTGAAAACATCTAGAATGTTGAAGTTTTGTGTGATTGTCTTTGCTACTTCAGGCCCGTATGCTTGAAGTTTACGCAAAAAGTGGTTATGTTTGCACTTTTTTTTTGCAAAGTGGGTATAAGTTAAAACGTGACCCAAAAGGCGGGTATATATGCAAAAGCCACTAATTCCCGTCTCTGGCTCAGGCCCTTAATTTCCAGAATTTATCTGGGAAACAATAAAAAAATATCAGATTTATAATTGGTAATTAAAAAAGGGAAATTACCAGCGATGTCCATTTATAAGTAGCTCGTTACAAAAATTGGCTAATTTATAAAATATTACTAATATTAGCCAATTAGCTATTTGTAGGGGAAAAAATGTCAAATATTTGCTTTCTTTTGAGTAGGTGTTATTAGAATAGATTGGGTACATCTTAAGGAGCTTGAATCTCATTTTTTGGATGATTTGGTGAAGTTTTGAGGTGGCTTAATTTGAATTGAAAATTCGAAGTAAAAACTGAATATGAAAAAATGTGATATGTGTATCATTTATGTATCACATATGTATCATATTTGTATCAATTGTGTATCACATGTATATCCATGTATAACTGTGTGTGAGATACATGTTTGATACATGTGTAGCAGAAGAATTGTTTGAACTCGATTTAATTACGAATTTTAGTACAAAACTAGTTCAAATCACCTCCAATCTTCCTCAAATTTTGTATGTTGACTTATCTATATGTTTTCAATGAATTTCGACTATACCCATTGAAAAAATTCCCTTTTTGCTTAGATTTTTTGAATATATATTGTATTTCATCACCTTATCCATGAAATTTCTTTCGTTCTTGCATCTAATGTTGCTAATCACGCTTAAAAATATGGAAGATGATTTTTGCATGTAATTCTTTGAGAGATAGAACCTTATTTATTTGATTTTTTAATTTTTATATGTACTTGGCTAGTTTTGGTAAGTGTATGACTAATGGCTAGAAGTTGGTAAGTTGAGACTTATTTGGGACATTTGTGTAAGTTCCCATTAAAAAATATTTAATCACTTTTTCATGTAAAAGTAAAATTTGAACAAAACACCCTTAAAATCCGAAATTATTCCAACATAATATGCTGGGGTCCGAATTTTATACATATGAGCTTCCAAATAATGTGCAGGAGTATCATAATGTGTTGTAGTTCCAACATAATATGCGAGAGGTTTATGTGCAAGAGCCCCATAATCCAACATAATATGCTGGAACTTTTCGTGCGCTGGAGATCCAACATAATATGCTGGAAGTTTATACGCAGAAGCTCCATAATTTCGTATTTTATGCTGGAATTTTCTGTGTTTCAGTAAAATAATGGCTATTTATAATGACTTTGCAAATACTAACTATTTTTTTATTATTATCATGCTGAAAACTGACTAGTGAGTGCAATTTTCACAAATTTATTCCTGCAATTATTATGCTTGATATATTAAGCCCAGACATTACAAAGACGTGCAGTTCGAGTCTAGTAGGCCTCCAGTTTGGGATGTATCTGGGGCCTAGGCTAGGAGAGAAATTCAAAAATAGCCAGATTTATAAGTGGTCATTTAAAAATAGCCATAATTTCTAAAGTAATCGAAATTTAGCCACTTTTCATGCAAAGATAAATCTGAACAAAAATACGGTTCAAAATCCGGAAAATACTCCATTATAATATACTGGACTTCCAGCATAATATATTAGAATTCCAATATAATACACCGGTCCAACATAATATGTTGAAAGTTCATATATTTGTGCTCCAATCTCCAATATATTATGCTGGAACTTTTCGCGTGTTGGAGTTCCACTATAATTTGCTGGAAGTTCATACATAGGTGCACCAATCTCCAGTATATTATGCTGGACCGGTCCCTGTTGCAGCAATATAATGGCTATTTTTCCATAAATTTGCAAACGCTGGTTATTTTCTAATGACCAGTCCGAAAACTGGTTAGGGCGTGCTATTTTCCTATACCATATATGAAACATTATCACCCTCCATGTTTAAGGTTTGATTTAATTATATTTAGTATACCAAATTACCAAATCTATACCATAATTAATATAGGATTATAATTAATGGGCAGATTTTTACTCCTTAATTAAAGGTGTCCATATATCCCACGTTTCTCTCTCCCCATCATTTGTAACCAGCCGTTTTCCCCTCCCTTTCTTCCTCTTCTCCCTTCCTTCTTCTTCAAATTGTAGAATTCAGACTTTCGAGATTCAACAAGTCGAAATTGCTACATTCTGTTCTTCATCGTTTTCAGAAATTGGCGATCATATATATGTTCTTCATCTTTTCTTCTCTCAAATCCACCATTGACAGCCATTAAAAAGCTTGAAAGCTTGAATTCAAATTTGGGTTTTCAAAAACCATCATTTGTTTGGATTGGGTGTTGTTGAAAATAATCGGGAATATGGTTTGGAGTTTATATCTCAATTTTGAGGGTTTTTGGTGAAGATGGGACTTGGTTTTGACTGATTTTCAGATTGAATCTCAAAGAAGAAGAAGAAGAAGAAGAAGAAGAAGAAGAAGAAGAAGAAGACATATTACAGAAATTGTAGATAAATTGTAGTTAAATTGTAGTTAAATTGTATATTGTGTCCAGAATGTAGTTAATGTATAGTTTTTTTGTAGACAAATTGTATTCTAAACATCATAATAACTACATTTAATATAACTACAAAATTTTCTATTCATCTACAAAAATTCTACAAAAAAACTAAAAATAAACTACAAAGTCAAACAGATCTCAATATCGTATCACCCAATTCTCATTCGATTGTAGTTTAATTGGGATTTTCGACATAATTGCGTTTTTTGCAGAAGATTTGTAGAAGTTTTAGTCATTTTTAATTTGTGAAGAAAAAAAATAAAGCATCTACAATCAAAATACAAATAATCTATAATTTATTTACAAAATATCTACAAACTGGGTACATTGAATAGAAAGAGACGAAAATTAATACAGTGTGATTTGCGTTTGAAAATTTCTGAAAGAATCTTTAATTCCCCAATATTAGCGCACCTAAATAAGGAATTTTAATACTACAATGATTCCTTATTTAATGAAATATCTGAAAGAATATTTACTTCCTTAATTTTAGCGCCTAAATAGGAAGATTATATCTAATAAGATTCTGTATTTAATGCATTGTATCTGTTTTGTAAAAAAACTATTAACAGGGCGAGTAATTTTCAAATCATAAACATATTTAGTAATATAGTTTCCTATATGGTATATGAACGAAAATGTCTCTTTATATACCCAGGATTACTGATCGGCCCATTTGTCAGGCCCAAACCCGATGGGATTGTCTCTCTTCCCGCTCAATCGTCCCCACTTTGAAATTTCTTCACAGACTTTAAGTTGCAGTTGACAAGACATTTGATTTGCAACGGTACAATTCGAAGCTTCAAAATTCCGCACAACCATGACTTCTCGAGCGGGTAAAAACTCTTCAATCCTCTGCTTAATTTTCAATCTCGATTCAGATGCTTAGGGTAGTACTAACAAGGTGGAATTTGAAACGCAGCTGATTTGTGGGCAGAACTCTTAGCTGCTGAAAAACACCAATTTGATTGTCCCTCCGATCAACCTCAGGAACCAAATATTGCTGTTGTATATCGCCGCCAAAAATCCCATATTATTCCCCAAGAGGCTGACAGGTTTCTCTTTATATTATTTTTCAGTTTTCAAATTTCCATGTTATTTGTCTTTTTGGTGGTTCTCTGAAGGTTTTAACCTTTTTACTTTGATTTGTTTTCAGGAGGCTATCAAATTCAACTTCTAGTTACGAGAATCGGCTGAGTTTTCTCCCTGTTAAACGAATCAGTTGGAATCGTTCTCTTTCTACTAGGTTTTGCCTTTTGCCCTAATTTTATATTCCCCCCCTAACAGCTTGTTTGGATGGTTGTTACTCATTGTATTGTATCGTATTGTTACTTTAAATACGATGTTTGTTTTGATTGTTACTTAAATTTTATTGTATCGTATCATTAAATCCGTTGTTGCATAACGACAAAATGTGCCACTTTATGCAATCGATTTGGTGTGTCGCGTCGTTACCTTGTCTTTTTCTCTCAATCTCATTCTTCATTATTATTAAATAATTTTATTTTATCATTTATCCTACCTTTTTATATAATAATTTTACCCTGTATCATAATTTTTCTTTATAATATTGCAAGTTTATTCTTCATATTGCTGGTGCGTGATATCATAAAACGATGTTAAATAACACAATCTATCCAAACATTGTATTTATCAAACGATACAATACAATACAATACAGTACGATACGTAACAACCATCCAAACAAGCTGTAAATTTCCCATTGATATCAAAATCAATCTCATTGGATATACTTAAAAGGATTGTGCTTGTAGTGGTTTTAGCTTATTCATTTTTATTTTTTTTATTAGTGGTTTTAGCTCAGTAGAAATGGAAATAATATGAGATAAGGTTATTTAGGAAGCAAATACTCAGATTTACTGAAACAAACAACAGTTGAATCTATACTAAGATATGTAGTTTATGAGTAATATGACGACAAACCATCAGCAATTTTGTATAATGTTTCCTGTAAGAAGCTTAAACTTAAAGGCTGTCTAAATTCCATGTATCATTTTTAGGAGAGTCCCTACCTCCAGCGTCTGGGCAGTATATCTTCATTGTTTTGTACTTAGCAATAAAGCTTATTCTATAGGCTAGCTCACTGGCGGGAACAAATTGCCAGAACAATACAAACTTACCCGACCTAGATGATTCTGTTACTTGCAAAGAAAATTTGTCTCATCTATCCGTTTCCCATTCAGTCAACAAAATGGGTTTAAGACCTGAAGATGCAAACAGTTCTCTGATTTTTGTTTATGTTTAGTCTCCTTGTTAAGAACTTTTTTGGGTACCCCAAGTTGATGAATTTACTGGGGCTTTGACTTCACTTTTTTATTGAATCCATAACCCCTCCTCACCCTGTTATGTAACATAGTAATTCCTAGTACATACCTTCTCTTTCTTTGTCATATTCGCGAATTCCAGTTAGCTATTCGTTTCTTCCACTTTTGTCTTTCGCATTGAGGGGTTTCTCTTTTTTCGCTTTATTTTGTTGACAGAGGGAGGACTAGTATTGCTGCTACTGTATGTGCTGAATTACATCCTCAAAAAAGGAAGCCTGGACGAAAAGCAAAACCACCTCTTCCAAGGGTAATATGTTGAAAAAATTACCCCGCTCCTGCAAAGCCACCATGTAGTTGTTGTTTCTTTTCAAAAGGCATCAGTTAGCTACTAATATTTCTAATTCTTCATACTCTGTAGGGTAAAAAAGTTGAAGCTGCAAACTATGATAAGGAGCGGGCGTATTTTCAAGAAGTTGATGATTTTGAACTAATGGTAGAGAGCCCCTCCCCAAACAAATGCAGTACATGGACTACAGGCGTCCAAACTGACGATATCATTATATCACGTTTGTCCTCAGTTCTACAGAAATGGTTGATTTCTAAGAAACTTAACCATACGTATGCACCCCCAGCTTCATTATCGAAGATATTAGAAACCCCAGCCTCACGCAAAGAATCTGCTTGTGGAGTTATTTATGGATCCTCAAATGTGAAAACCCCTGAAAAGAAATCACTACGAGTTCCCTCTGGCTTGTACTCCACCCAGAACAAACACATTGGTTCTAGAGATGAAGATGTGTCCGGAGGGCGGCCTTTATCAGAAACAGGCATTGGAGAAATATGTCACATGGATGAGGAAGGTTATGAAGATATTAATGTTGGTGTTAGTAAACTTTCTCTGACTTCCAGGCCTTCTTCAGTGGATGCTCATACTTGGGATCCATTTTTGGCTCTATTGGCAGCATGTGGACAGTCTGCTCCTTTAACATTACTGGAGATACTATCAAAGTATTGGTGCGGCTCCTATGACCCTTCCACTTTTGTTCTGCTTCCTCAAATCAAATATCTCCTAGGCATATCTTTCTTCTTGGTCAGATTTTACTGTCTTTGGTACTTGTGGAGCAGCGAGTTTAACATGATATTTTGTTTCAGCTGATACAATTATCACTAGAAACTGTCAACTTTGCCTTTTGAAAAACCTTAACTAGGATCATTAGACATATAATGTATAATGTATATTTTCTTTCAGCTGATACAATTATCACTACAAACTGTCAACTTTGCCTTTTGAAAAATCTTAACTAGGATCATTAAACATATAATGTATAGTTGCACGAAAGATGTTGTCCACCTTGGTACTCTTAGACGTAGATCTGGCTGAGGCTTCTTAATCTCTATCTCGTTATCTTTTATACTTTTGGTGAGAATGCTCCTAATAGTGCTTTTGAACCATGTAAGAATGGATGAGGATAAATACAGATATGGGATTCCCTTGACTGGAACACCTTTAGCTTAGTACTGTTATAAACTCATGAACTAGTGCTCTCTTTTGGTGCATGTAATCTTAGCTTTGAACTATATCTGAATGGCTATCGAGTCAATATTTTGTTTAGTTTGGCCTTAATCAATTAATCAGTACATATTCCTTTTCATGAAGAATCAAATTCATATTTGTGTTGGCAATAGACTTAATTCAGTCTGATTTTGTTCTTAATTTTAATTTCTCAAAACATCTAGTTTCGTAAACTGAACTATGTCAAATGCAGTGAGCCACAAACAATTGCCAAGGTGGGGGAAGGCACATTTGGTGAGGCCTTTAAGGTTGGCGAAAATGTCTTCAAAATTGTCCCATTTGATGGAGATTTACGAGTAAATGGAGAAATTCAAAAGGTATCCAGTTCAATTATGTTTCTTGTGCAATTGAATAGGTTCCAATTTCATTAAATTGAGATACGGCCCAAGTAACATGCATATGATCATAGGGTCAGCAACCAATTTTCTGAAAATATTTAAGCCACTCTAATTTGAAATCTGTATTTTGATACATTTCAGAAATCAGAAGAACTGCTGGAGGAGGTCATACTCTCTGGTACCCTTAATAGCTTAAGAGCTCATGAGGGCCATCTCTTGAATTCCTGTTCCACCTTTATACAGACAATGGAGTAAGTTTTATATATTCTTAGTTAACCTTAAAGCAATTTTTCAACTATTTGGTCCTTATTCTGAGCCTCTGTTTCAAGACAAAATCTGCGTTTAGGAACATCTAAAGGTCCTGTCTGATTTAATTTGCCTGTGTTGGTTAAACTTATGCTTAACCTCAGAATCTGTCATGAAACTTTTAACTTTTGCTACCTAATGCAGAATAGTTCTTGAAAAAACCTTATCAGTAAATAAGTCTTGAAATAAGCATCCATATATAACCGTCACCTCTAATGACTGATATTCTGAGAAGTAAAATTGAAGTTCCTCCTGCGTGCTGTTTTCTGCACTCTCAATTGTATACTATTTCTTAAAGTAGGAGAAGAGCAATTGTTGACCACTCATGTACAATTGGTTTCGCCTTTCTACAGCATGAGGGTGTGCCAAGGCCATTATGACGCATCTCTATTAAAAGCGTGGGAAGACTGGGATGGGAAACATGGTTCAGAAAATGATCATCCTAAGGAATTTCCAGAAAAACAGGTTCCTGGCAAAGCACAGTTTACTCCTTTTCTCCTAATTGCTAATAATTGCCTCCCATTGTTCATCTATTCTTTGAGTGGATCTTGTGTCTAGGCAGATTGGTATTTTTCTTGCAGTTAGAGGATAATTACTTTGACAATATTAAGTGCCACTGACTTAGCTATTGCATACCTTCCAGTGCTATGTTGTCTTCGTTCAAGAACATGGAGGGAAGGATCTTGAGAGTTTTGTGCTCTTGAACTTCAATGAAGCCAAGAGTTTATTGGCCCAGGCAAGTGATTGAATATTTTTCATTTGACATTGTTAACCAAATATCTCATTCATTGTCAATTACTTGACTACACAATATGCACTCCAGATAACTCTTGCTTTGGCTGTATCTGAAGCTGCATATGAATTTGAACATCGCGATTTGCACTGGTTCGTTTTCCATGTGATGATTTGTTCGTCATATTTTACAATCTAGAGTAGGATTAATGCTTTGTTGAACTTTTCTGTGCTCTAACAATTATCTTATCATAGGGGAAATATTCTATTACGCCGGAAAGGTTTAGATACGGTGCAATTCACTCTTGAGGGAATTGAAATACATGTCAGAACATATGGATTATTGGTTTCGATAATTGACTTCACTCTTTCAAGGATAAATACAGGTGTTCACCCTTTCTGTTTCTCCCTTCACGATCTTTAACTTGAATTGATTAGAGATTCTTATCCATATACATACTGATAACAGGTGAAGACATACTTTTTCTGGACCTGTCATCAGACCCTGAACTCTTTGAAGGTCCAAAAGGAGATAAACAGGTATGACGCCAAAGAAGCCCCGTGTATCTTCAGGTGTTATAAAATACTTTTTATATTTCATTATTTTGTGGCATGTTTGCAGTCTGATACATACAGGAAAATGAGAGATGTTACAGGCGAATTTTGGGAAGGAAGGTATAAATACTAGTCCTTTCACTTTCAAGTAACAAATTGTTTCAGGAGGTAGCAAATTGCATTTGACTATAACAATAATGTATGTTTCTTCCATTTCAAGGTTTGTGTTGCCACAATATTATTCATAATTCTTCAGTTTAAAACTGTTGGCATGTTAGATATCTGGAATTCCCTACTCAAATAACATCCTATTTTGTGTAAAGCTGCTGTCAGAGAATTTGAATTGAACCAAAATTTCAACCGTGTAGATTCTTTATCTCTTGTAATCAGTTAACTTTTGCTGCTTAATGGCCTCTGGCGCACAGGTTTGGTGGCCAATTTCCTAAATCACGGAATCCATCAGCAGGCTTTCCTGTTTGATGGTGTTTGTTTATATTCGTGGATTTCATTTTCTTGTGGAGATTCAGAGGAACTAGCCCATAAAATAAAAGTTCTATGCAAGGTTAATGGGTTTCTAGTACTAGAGCATACTTTATGCTCTAGAGTATGCTCTAGACTGCCAAAAACGAATCATGCTTGTTTTTTGTCATAACACTGTGGGCTGGTCTGTTTCTTCTTGTTCTTATAGAATTCATGGAGCATCACTTGTTGATAAATGAAGTAGCATTCTATTATTGTGTGGCTGAATTTCAGACCTCGGTCTTAGCACCTAAGAAGTATCTTTGTTATGCAAATCATCAAGGCTTTAGTGAGTGGATTATTTCACTATGGATTTTGACCTTTTGCCTTCTTTTCTTTTTTGATCTGCCTGTACAGTTTCCCCAAGACAAATGTGCTGTGGCTACAATACTTGGTTGATATCCTGCTGCTAAAGAAATCATATGTGAGTATTCTACAACAAAACTGGTTCCGTGTTATCAGTTCATATCACCTCGTCGAAACTGTTTAGTATTATACATTGTAGTATGTCCTCATTTTATGCAATTGGCTTTCTGTTTCTAACATATGTTGTGTTTGGTTGGAATGTGAGTCCAGTTGCTGCAATTTAAGCTGCATGCACTTTGATATTCTAATAGCTTATTTTGACCATGTAATTCCATCCTCTTCAAAGACTAAGAAAAATAAAAAACTCACTGGTCAATCTCCTCCAATTGCTATTCTCTGCCCGATAGTCCGGTACTTTATAGTTTGGGATTAAATGAAGCTCATAGTATATTCTTTTCGGTTCAAAGTTAAGTGGCCTAACTTCATGCATGTTGCAGGAAAGGACCTCCAAAGATGAGAGGGATCTACGTTCTCTAAAAAAACGCCTAAGTGGCTATGGTTCAGCAAGAGAAGCAACATCAGATGTTTTCTTTTCTGACTTGTTCGTTAACCTCCAGCACTGACTGACTGGCAGAAGAACCCCCCAAGAAAATGAGTAGTATTGGCTGTGCCTATGATCTTTTCTGAAAGTGATCGTTTTGTAGAAGGTTTGTATCACGAAACCAACTTGGTTTCCTTTTCTTCTTTTGTCTTCATTTATTTTCATTTTTCTTCTGTATCATAGACTGGATTGTAAACAATGTTAAGATAAGCCAGTAGTTAGGATATGACAAGCATCCAATAGGACGTGGAATTCGTGTGGTTGCCAATTTTTTACTCTGAATTACTGTTACTTTTTCCCATTTGTCTAAGCCGCGGTGGGGAAGGTAACTGTGTATATGTATTTGGTGGAATAGCCGAAGTGCGGGCAAATTCCATCCGACACCATTTTTATATAAAGAAAAAGAAGAGGAAATGGTCGCCATTTTCCTTTAGTATCTATAGTGACCAGTCAAACATCAACTGTTCCAAAGGATCAACGCAGCAACCTTTCTATCCACTAAACCATAAACTCTCGTGCGGTGTCCCAGAAGTTGTGGGCATACAGCTCATGCAGACGATGTTTATCATCTTTTCACCCCCAAAATTTTCTTTGTTGAAAGTTGATACAGTAGTGGTTCCTTACATTTATTTAATTAGTATATCTTGGCCTGTATGCTTGAAGCTAAAACTTGACAAGAAATCTATTGCAATTCCCCGCATTACGGCAAATTGTATTGGATCTCTTTTACTTTCGTCATCACTAGTCACAAATTTTAAACGTTTAACTTTACAAATCACAAACAGTTTTGTAAAATATACAATTAGAGCGACGCTTATATTGACTTTAACTTATCTAAAACACTATATATATCACTTATCTCGACCTTTCAATTAGCTAACTAAAATACTTATGTAGGGTGACTATAACACTTCTGCCGACCTATTAGTTAAATATCAAATATGAAAGCAATACAAAGAAAAAGCTAGTTGTTTGTTGTAATGGTTGTTGCTTTTTATCTTTTCTTTTTGTAAAAAAAAAAGAGTGAGCAGACTTCTTTGTAATTGTTGTTGTTTATTCAATTTAGATAGGCTTATCAAATCTTTTCAGCTGTCGGATGACTCAGATTTAAGGGATTACGAATTAGCTCACATGGAAATGGATACTTTTGATTTTACATATTAAATTCGAAGGATTTATGTTTTCGTTTACCCTGTATGATTTGACATATTTTGAAAGGTTATTTATCATTTATTTACCTTCGTATCATCATATTCGATACGAAGAGTTACATAAAAGAAATTTGCACTGTTAGTGCATAAAATATAAATTGTAACTTTTTAAATATTTTTTGTACTATCAGTACATAAAAACTGAAACTCTAAATGGAGATGCGAATTAAAATCCAAATTGTAAGATCCAGACAACTAGCGCAAAAAAGAGAAATCAAATCCACAAAACCTTCCTTAAAGCTGTTGCATGATCATAAAGAACCTTTTTATTAAAGCAGAGTCAGCACATGTATCTCTTCTGGACTATAATATAATTTATACGCCAGCGGTCCTAAAGCTAATGCACTATTTCTTGATTATCATGTTTTATTTTGTTTGTTTTCTTTATTTCCTTCCTTTTCCTTTGAATATAAATTTACTTACGAATTGTTTTCAGTATTAAATGAAACGCGTTGGTTCTATTGCTAGGTTTCAACATCACTTAGCACTGTGATTAAATCTAAGTAGCAAGTTCCACTAGGGTTTGAGCCTGAAACATTATGGTTCTTCGCCTATTTCATTGATCACTTACACCCTTAGGTGCAACAAAATGTCGACTCTATTAATTATTGTTTAAATAATATTAAAAAACGAGAATACTCGTGACCTTATATTTGTTTCATTCTCTCACTACTAGAAATCTGGTAATTAGCGACCACAATAACGGATAAACGTTGGTCGCTAAGGTAAAAGGACCAACTCTACAATTTAAAGAACATACCGACCAACTTTGGTCGGTAACATATTTTAATAATTTAAATTTACCAACCAAAGTTAGTCGGTGTGTTTAAATTACGTTATTTTATTAATTATTAAAATTTAAAAATTGCCGACCAAAGTTGGTCGGTAAAGTAAAATATATATTATTTTATAAAATTTAAATTTAACCATACCGACCAAAGTTGGTCGGTAACATTAAAATTTGGGTTCATTAACCGACCAACTTTGGTCGCTAATGTTTCATTTTTTATTTTTTTTAGACTTAAGCGACCAACCTTGGTCGCTAATATGCAGAAAATAATTTTTTTTAATTAGAACCGACCAACTTTGGTCGGTTTTCTGGGTTTTAGTTTTGGCATAAAATGCCTGTTTTGATATCTACACCACCTGCCAGCATACCAAAATCCCTAAATAACAACACAATTCAATAAACACAACACATTTCAATAAACACAACACAATTCAATACCAAAATCCCTAAATAACAACACAACAACAACATCAACAACAACAACAACAACAACACAATTCAATAAACACATTAAAACTAACAAATTAAAGTTCAATAGAACTAACAAATTAAACTAACAAAACCAAGTTAAAACTTATTACAACTAGTTCAAAACCGGTTCTATTTGTCTAGTTCAAAGTATATAAAAGTCAAGGAGTATTTTTTACAACATCACCATCACTGTCTGATGAACTTTCATTTACAAGACGGTATAGAGAAGGATCTTGTCGAGGACGGGAAGAACGATCACGGGGAGAACGGGAGGAACGATCACGGGGAGGACGGAAGGAACGCTCACGTTCAAGTCGAGCCTCTGGCGATGACTCAGGAGACCGGGGAATCGGAAAAGCTTCAGTAGATAGGAGAGTTCTGATCTGAGCTTGCATGCCAAGGTACTGAGCATCTCTAACCTTTTCTCTTTCCTTGGCCGCTTCTAGCTCGGATGTGAGCTTTGTCACAGTCTCCCGCATAGCGGAGAGGCTCTCCCCATCAAGTTTCTCGCCTTGCGAGGAAGTCCCTATTACTTGCATTCCACACTTATAGCAATGAAATTTCTTAGTAGGAAGCCCGTATACCTTCAACCATGTTGGACCGACAGCAGACTCCATCCATATTCTGTCAACATCCTCGTCCAAAGGTTGGGTTGGCTCGCCTGACTCATTAGGTGGCTGAGTGCGAATGAATTCCTCCACGTTAGTTTGGAAGCGACCCTATACGAAAATTTACATTGATTTAGTATTTCAAAATTTATATAAAAGAAAATTAAAATACTTAATGAAAAGTGAAAGCTTACATATACAGTCAAGGCCCGGTCCTCGACCCAGCTTTCGTGATCCGTCTCTTTCTTCTTCTTTACAATATGTGTCTCCTTGAATAGCTCATCTTGGTTCATTGGACGCCGCAACTTCTTTTCCTGAAAACAAATTAATTTAGCTAATAAACAGAATAAATATACTTTGAAAATTAAATAATTTAAGCAATTACGTACCAATCTTCTATTTATTGTCCCTAGGCTGATCGCACCTCCTCAGATGCGCGAGCTTACTTTTCTTTTTCGCTCTTCTTTAAGAACTTTACGGTAAGACATTGCCTTTGCAAATCATCCCATAAATTTTGAAGTAACCAGTCAGGCTTCTTGTTCTTCTTTCTAGCTTTGGAAAAAGTATGCGACAATCGCTTGCAAGCTTTGTGATTAAATGTTGCAGCTACTTTCGCGCTATAGCGGTGTTCCCATACACACTTGCTCTGTATTTCAAAAGTTAAATATTATATGAAAGTATCATAAATATAAATAATTAAACTGCTTAAAAGAACATTTATACCTTAAATTGATTGAAAACTTGCTCCTTCAGCGAGAATGGGAAAGCAGTCCAAGTCGCATAAGGGACATCATAAAGCTTTCTGATGGCTTTGGTGATTATCCTCGTAGTTTTATTACTCGGGATGAACCTGCAATTTAACAATAAAAACACATTAATATCTTAGTAAAAGCTTTACAAAACAATAAACACAAAATAACAAATAACTCTTACCCATCACCCTCATGGACTATGATGATCCTGCCATATTATCATAATGCACCTCCTCGTCATCATCATCATCACCGTCCGAAGCATGTATATCAGAGGCATGTGTGGAAGGTGTAGGGGGTCAGAGCTACTACCTCGCAGGCGAAGGCCTGAAATAGATGGAGTCGCTAATGAAGATGGTTGTGATCCCTGTGACTGCGACATAGCTGGATGGACCCCAAGTGGTTGTGATACTGATGGCTGTGACCTGAGTGGATGTGACATGGATGGATGTGATGCATATGGTTATGACATGTATGGATGCGATCCATGCGATGCAGATGGCAGCGATCCACGTGGTCTTGAGGCAGCTGGACTGTATGCCGGACGTATAATCCTATGGCCCTATGATGAAAGACCTGGTGTGTGCATGAAGGTGTATGGCTCGTGATGCTGTGGCAGCTCAGTATAGACGTGGAGTGGAGGATAAGACATAGGCATAGGCATCTCTGAAGATGGTGGAAAAGATGGAGTATTATTTTCTACCCTCCTCTTTCCCTTCCTAGCCTTTTCTCGACCCTGAGAACCAGTAGGGTTATTGTTACCTTGACCCTTGCCTGCCATCTGCATAATATAATACATATTTAGATTGAAACATATAAGAAACTAGCTATAAAATGAGATTTATTTAAAAAATCAACTTTTTAAAGCTCATCGACGTATTGTTCCTCGTCCGAGAATTCTTCTTCCTCACTTGTTTGAGCTTCATCAGTTGATTCTTCATCCTCATTTTCTATAGTTATTACTTCATTTATATCAACACTGGAGATATCGTTTTGATATGCAACATCTAACACATTTTCGACTTCCACCCTACCTACCGGCTTAGTTTTTATTACAACCCACCAATCGGACTTATTCCGCCGCAATGGATAAGGAGCATAATACACTCGCCTAACATTATGTGCAATTATGAAAGGATCATAGCGATCATACTCCCTCGTATGATTAACCTCAATTATGTTGTATTGGTTGTGTACTCTTGTACCTCTTGTTGGATTTGGGTCAAACCACTTGCATCTAAAGAGTATCAATTTTGTATATAGTCAACCTGTATATTCTAGTTCTATTATTTCTTTGAGCACACCATATTAATAAATATCTCCAACTTGGTTGCCATCACCACCTTGAATCCACACCCCGTTGTTGTTGCTATTTTTATTTTTAGATAAATCCTCTGTATGAAACTTATAACCATTCACTACGTACTTAGACATTGTTGTGACCTGAAGCCCAGGTCCCCAAGATATATCTTTGAAAAATTGATTTACACCATTATTTGGATTATTTACCTACGTAGTGTTAAAAAATTTCATAAGTTAGCATAACTTACAAACATTATTTACCTACATAGTGTTAGAACATTATCAGGATAAACTTACAAATTGTTTGAACCACGTATCAAATCTCGTATATACAACATCATGGACAAATTGACCCACGAAGTGACTGTGACACATCAAATATTTTTAGTAGTTACATCGAGATGTAATCGCAGTAAATTTTATATTTTGGTAACTAATAAATCAATACTTACTTGAGAAATGGTACAACTTCGGGACAATTTAGCAACACATGAAGTGTAGCTGACTAGTACTCCATATCACTCAAAATTCCCTTTCTAAAATCTTTAGAACATCGGCCTGGTTGATTGAATATGGACATTGGCGGATATAATGGATCATTCACACATTCGACCATGTGCTATTGGGCCTATTCCTAGAACATGGCGCGTTACTCACAAAATAATAAGAACAAAAATGAGCAGTTTCCTTTGCAAGATAAGCTTCTCATATAGATCCTTCAATCCTATTCCTCTGCTTAACAAATTATTTTCATTTGCCAATTGTCTTACATAATGTCATGTTACCCAAGAACATTCAAATAAAACAGAAAATTACATCAAACTTATAATATTACCTCTCAAAGGGATAGATCCATCTGCATTGAGTATGCCCTCCAAGTCGTGCCTCGTGTACAAGGTGGATTGGAAGGTGTTCCATCACATCAAAAAAACCACATGGAATTATCTTTTCCATCTTACTAGAAGTTACATGAATGTTCTGATCCATCCGGAGTAGGTTTTCTTCCCTTAATGTGGTAGAGCACAAGTCTTTGAAAAACAAAGTAATCTCTGTGATGGGTTTCCAGATTCTTTCAGGAAAACCACAAAATGCAATAGGCACTAAGGTCTCCATGAAAATATGACAGTTATGACTTTTCAAATGGCTCAACTTCCCTACCTCTATATCAACTTGTTTTTCAAGATTCGACACATAACCCTCAGGCATCTTCAATTTCGTAACCCAATCACAAATTTTCCGTCTTTCCTCCAAAGTGAATGTGTAACTTGCTTTGGGCTTGAATATCTTACCATTGTTTGCTATCTGAAAGTATAATTCAGGCCGCCTGCAATATTCTTGTAAGTTCTAGCCTTCGGGTTATTCTTTGTCTTACCTTTAACATCCATCACTGTATTGAATAAATTGTCAAAATAATTCTTCTCAATATGCATGACATAAAGGTTGTGACAGAGAAGATTATCCTTTCAATAAGGCAACTCCCAAAATATACTCTGTTTCGTCCAATTATGAGTAACACCGTATCCGGGGAATCTATAAGGTGGAGCTTCAACAACTTTACTGAAGTTATGGACCCTCTCCCAAATTGCCTCACCTGAAAGTATCGAAGGTGGAGAATCATATTCCATTTTATTCTTTTTGAATACATTTTTCATTCTTCTAAACTCGTGATCAGGAGGCAAGAATTGACGACAATCAAACCATGATTGATTTCGGCCATGTTTCAAAGTGAACACTTTACTATTTTCCATGCAGTAAGGACAAGCTAGCTTCCCAGCAGTCATCCACCCAGACAACATTCCATACGCAGTAAAATTGTTAATAGTCCACATTAAATTAGCACGCAAATTGAAATTCTGCTTGGTTGATATGTCATATGTTTCAACACCATCATACCACAATTGTTAGCTCATCAATCAAAGGTTGCAAATATACATCAATAAAATTTTTTGGATCACGTGGACCGGGAATAATACAATTTAAGAATATATATGGACTAGTCATGCACAACTCAGGTGGTAGATTATAAGGTGTAAAAAAGACAGACCAATATGAATATGGTGTCGCAAATACAGAAAAAGGCATGAAGCCATCCGCACACAATCCTAACCGAATGTTCCTTGGTTCACTAACAAAATCTGGATATGTCCTATCAAAGTGCTTCCAAGCTTCTCCATATGAAGGATGACACATAACACCAGGGGGTTTTCTATTTTCAAAGTGCCATCTCATATGAGGAGCATAACTCATCGACGCATATAACCTCTTTAACCTAGGTATAAGAGGTAAATAATGCATCGCCTTGATAGCGACCATATTCCCGCTGGAAAGCCTCTTGAAATGAGGCTTTTCGCAAAATTCATAACTGTCTAAAGTTGCATCATATTTATAATATAATATGCAACCATCTTCACAACAATCAATTCTCATTGACGAAAGTCCAAACTTAAACCAATCTCTTTGCCTTATAGAAATCACCAGGTAAGTTGGTATTAGGGCCAACTAGTTCACTCATAAGGTTAATGAAAGAGTCCACGGCTGCTTGAGAAATATTCTAAGCAGATTTGATACTTAGTAAGCTAACTGCAACAGACAACTCAGAGTGCGGACTTCCTTCACGTAGTGGACGACTAGCTTACTCTAACTGTTCATAAAAACGTTTTGCGTTATCATTATGAGTTTGTTCAAAATTTTCATTGGGCTCACCCCCAAAGTGCATCCCAAAAGCATCCGCAACCATATCATGAATTCTAGAATCACGATTTGTATTCTCCACCAACCTACTACTTTCACCAACAACCATTTTATGAAATATCTCACGGCTACCATCGATCTCTCCATGATTAGTCCACACAAAGTAATTCTCTATAAACCCCTTCCTATAAAGATGATTCTTAACTTCCTTCAGTTTTTCAAACTTCATACAGTCGCAATGTGATGACCCAAAAGGTCATCCCGTGTTTTATAAGTCAATTCTGTGTTCCGAGGTTGTGAAAACCTCTTTTTATCTCACCTCGATTAGCGTGCACATCCCGAACGTATAGCCGGGAAGCCTTTATGTGAAAAACTGAGAAAACTGATAGTTTTGTTTTTGAAATTTGAATTAAGTTGACTTTTGTCAACATTTTTGGCAAACGGACCCGGGCTTGACGGTCCCGGAGGGTCCGTAGGAAAAGATGGGACTTGGGCGTATGTACGGAATCGAATTCTGAGCCCCCAAGCCCGAGAAATGAATTTTTGAAAGAAATTATTTTTCTGAAAATATAAAGGATTTTGAAAGTTTAATTATATTTGAAATCTGTGGTATCAGACCCGTATTTTGGTTTCGGAGCCCGGTACATGTTCAATATAATATTTATATCATGTCTGTAAAATTTGATAAGAAACGGAAGTCGTTTGACGTGATTCCCGTAGAGGCAAAGTTTGTTGTTTTGAAAGTTTTGGAAGTTTTCTTTGATTTTAATGATAAATTCGTTGTTTGAGATGTTATTTTGGCGATTTGATTGCACGATTAAGTCCTAGGATGTTTTTGAGGTTGTATGCATAGTTGGTTTGGAGCCCCGAGGGCTCGGGTGGGTTTTGGATAGGCATCAAAGTGTTTTAACTTAGAAAAATTATGGGTTTTGGGTTATTTTCTGGTGTCTGATGTCGTGTGCTATGTGAACGCATAGAGCCAGGTGCGAATGCGGAGCACAGGATCTCTGCTCTATGCTAACGCACCATAGGGGTCGCGAACGCATAGCATGTTAGGGGGCTGGGGGCTGGGTAATTTTTAACCCTGTGCGAACGCACCCAAGGTTATGCGAACGCGAAGGGTAAGGGGGGATAGCCTATGCGAACGCATAAGGCAATTTTGATTAGTGATTTTTTAAAAACAGAATACATTACGGGATTAAACCAAAACCTCATAACTTCTTCTTCCAAACTCCAAATTGGGCGATTTTTGAAAGAGGACTTCACCACAAATTCATAGGTATGTAATCTTAGACTCATTTTCTTCAATTTTTATCAACACCCATTAGATTTCTAGGCCTAAATCATGATTTTAAGGGTAGAAAATTAGGGAATTGGGTAGAGTTTGGGCTTTTTGTATAATTGGAATTTAGACCTCGTTTTGGGGTCGAATTTCGAAACTAATTACATATTCGGGCTCGTGGGTGAATGGGTGATCGGGTTTTGGTCCGAACCTCGTATTTTGACCAAGCGAGCCCGGGGTCGATTTTTGACATTTTGGGAAGAATGTTAGTAAAGCTATAATTAAGCATTGAAATTGAATTATTTAACGTTTATTGATGTTATTGAGTCAATTATTTCTAGATACAATCGATTTGGAGTCGAGTTCAAACGGAAAAGCGGTAATTGAGGCTTGATTTTGGTCGTGGAAGTCGAGCTAAGTGTTTGACCTAACTTTAGCTTGAGGGAATAGGTGTTGAGTCTTATTTTCTATGTGTTTATACTATGTTCAACGTATAGGTGAGGTGACGAGTACCTATACGTTGGTGTCAAGCATGCCCGTGAGTCGGAAATTATGAATTATGTGATTTTCATTGATATTTTTACTGTGTTATAGATTGAATTTCATTTTGGTGGTTGTTCATTCGGTGGAAATTCTTGGTAATGGATATTGTTGAGTATTTATTTCGGTTGAGGAATCTTATGTAAAGGTTTGTAATTGAGTGAGATTGGTTATAGCTGTGTCCCTTGCCGGGACGGTGATATTTCTATTGTTGTTTCCTTGCCGGGATGTTGTGATTTATTGTTATGGTTCATATTGTTGATTTCTTCCTTGACAAACTTCTGTTATTGATATTGTGTGGGTGAGAAAGAGTGTAAAGTACGAAGGGTGATGTCGTGTATTGATTTTTGTGAGGAAGAGTGTAAAGCATGATGGGTGATGTCGTGTATTGTTTATTGTGAGGATGAGAGTGTAAAAGCACGAAGGGTGATGTTGTGCCATGTTATGATATTAAAAGTACGAAGGGTGATGCCGTTCCGTTTTTATTTATTATTTGGTGAGGATGAGAGTAAAAACACGAAGGGTGATGCCGTGAACTTGCCTTTATTATTATTTGGTGAGGATGAGAGTAAAAGCACGAAGGGTGATGTCGTGTATTGTTTTCTCTGTGTTTGTTATTTCCTGCTGATACTTAGATATTTGAATTGTTGCCTTATTTCATTATCTCTGCTATCTGATATTGTTTCCCCCCAGCATGTTTCCCCTTTTCCTTTGTACTTAACTGGTTATTTTATTGTTATTATTTCTTCCGAATATTATTAAATTGCACAGGTTGTCATGATTTTCGTGTCCTAGCCTCGTCACTACTTCGCCGAGGTTAGGCTCGACACTTACTCAGTACATGGGGTCGGTTGTACTGATACTACACCTGCACATTTTTTGTTGTGAAGATCCCGGTACATGACCCTTTGGACAGTAGAGCTGGGAGGTTGCCTTCAGTCCATTCGGAGACACCGAGGTTGTCCTACAGGCGTCTGCAGGCCTTGGCGTCCCTTCCTATTTTCCTTGTATTTCAGTTCTAGTTGATTCAGAACCGGATGTACTTATTTATTTCAGACTTTTATGTGTATTACTCTTAGATAGTCCGTGAGTTGTGGCTCCACTATTCTGAGATTTGGTTAGTTTTGGTGAAACTTCGTAAAGACTTTGTTTTGGAATATATATATATATATATATATATATATATATATATTGCTTCGTATTATATTTCATTCATGTAATGTTGTAAATCACCTGTTCTTAATTACTAATCAAGGAATAAATTAAATTGAATACACACGTTGGCTTGTCTAGCGGGTTCAACGTTAGACGTCATCACGAACCCGACGGTGGGAAATTCGGGTCCGTGACACGCACCTAACACAATGGCACCTAACAACTCCTTCACTTTGGTATGGTGGAAGTGACATTGCATGTCTAATAAAGTCATTAACTCCTTCTACAAAATCCTCCCGCAATCCCCGCCGATTAGGATAATTCCTATTACACATCCAAGTACGATGTTCCATCTATACAAATAAAACAAGAACAAATTAATTTAGTTAATTCATATCCTAATCTTTTTTTAGTTAATTCATATCCTAAAAGTTCCAATTCATAAACTAAAAGTTCAATTCATATCCAAAAGGTCCAATTCATAAATTAAAAGTTCAATTCATATCCTAAAAGTTCAATTCATATCCTAAAATTTCAATTTATAAACTAAAAGTTCAATTCATATCCAAAAACTTCAATTCATATCCTAAAAGTTCAAATCATATCCTAAACCCTAGATTCTAATTCTAACTATTCAAGCTAATACAAAGTATAATTCAAATCTAACTAAACTATTCAACACTAATTAAACTAATTAGTTAATAAAACTAATTAACAAAACTAATTAAAACAAGACTTAAACACTAGTCCTCAATAAAATACAATGTTCAAAGAATTGAAACAATAAAATACAATGTTGAAATAATTGAAACAAAAACTAGAAATAACAAAGAAATGGGTTGTAATTCAAACCTAGATTTTTTTAGGTGGAGAAGGAGCTAGAGGGGCGGCAGTCAAAGTGGCAGTGGCCTGAAAGCTCCGGCCGGCGACGACGATGGTCGGTGGCTTTACGGGGTGGGGAATGGGATTTGTGTGAGGGAAATAGAGAAAGGGAGGGGAAGGTACTGAGGGAGGAGTTAGAAAAATTTTGCGGAAGAAAATAAGAGAAATGGGAGGAAACACGTATTTTCATTCTGTATTTTAGAATTACCGACCAACGTTGGTCGGTACATTAAATGTTGACCGTTTGACCAAATACCGACCAACTTTGGTCATTTTTTTAATATAAAAAAACTAAATTCTTTTTTTTTTTAAAATATCATAAGCTATAAAAAATATTATAAACTATAAAAAAAATTATTAACTATAAATATTTATTTTATTTAACTACAATTTATTATAAATAATTATAAACTATAAGCATAATCTTTACAAAAATTATATTAACTAGTTAATTACTTTTAATAGATTATAATAGCATCTATGTAAAGAAAACTTTTAAGTTATATTTAAGTATATGAGTAATTTCATACTGACACATATACTATATTGTAATTGATGATCAATCTTATACATTACTACGTACGAATAATTAATCAATTGATAAACCAATATAATATTATTCTATTGTAGGTCGAGACGTTTTATTTTTTATATTAATCGATATAGGTCAAATTTTATTTTTAATATTCAAATCGATGCATCTAAATAAGTTATAAGTCGATGAATCAATTTACAAATCTATCAATCCCTAAAAGAACTCGGCACTGTGTTCCTAGCGCTTCATGTTCTTATATATATACGGCTATCAAAGTATATATATATACACACACACACACACAAACACTTCGTTGTAATACTTTAACATATATATAGCTTGTTATAGTATATGTTAGTGTGTGTGTATATATAACACACACACCTCGTTGTAATACTTTAACATATATATAGCTTGTTATAGTATATGTTATTGTATTCATTATTTGTATTATAACAGAGTTAATGGATTACATTCATTCATCACTAATAATGCATGACATAGATTGATCGATATAGGTCGAGACATTTTGTTTTTACTATTAATAGATATGGGTCCGACATTTTATTTTTTGAATCAATTTACACACAAATATATTTAATAATAAATTATATATACTAATTAGGATCTTCACAAGTCTATCAATCTCTAAAAGAATCCGACCCTTCCAAAGTGCATTCGACAAGCCCAACCTTTTCTATTATTTTCGGAATAAGCAAAATATTTATGGTAGTGACTGCCATTCCTTTCCCAACCCAATTTTTCACCAAATTGTGGTAGGATTTGGAGAAGGTAGACACCAAACGCCAAAAGGGGAAGTAAGACAACAATTATAAGGTCCTGTAAACTCCTCCTCCCATATAAACTCTTTCCCTTTTTGGGGTCTGTTTCAGGAATTATTTTAAAGAATATTTAGAAACTTTTATTAAATTTTAAAGAATATTGCATTCCAAAGGGTCGGATTCTTTTAGAGATTGATAGACTTGTGAAGATCCTAATTAGTATATATAATTTATCATCAAATATATTTGTGTGTAAATTGATTCATCGACTTATAACTTACTCAGATGCATTGTTGAATATTAAAAATAAAATATCGTACTACTTTAACTACATATATAGCATGTTAGAGTATATGTTAGTGTATTCATCCCTAGTATTACAAAAGTATTAACGGATTACATTTATATTATTTAGATAGTAAATATAAAAGTGATTTTTAATTTTGACTTACGTTGACCTAATAACCGACCAACTTTGATCGGTAATTTTAAATAAGATTTATTTATATTTTATAAAATATTTTAAATAATAATATAACAATTAAAATTTTATAACTGGGTCCCACATTACCGACCAAAGTTGGTTGGTAATGTGAAAGTTTCTTTGACCAAACAAGTCTGACCAACTCCGTCAACATGTTGGCCACTTTACCGACCAACTTTGATCGGTAAGTTATTTAAAATAAATATAAAATATTTTCCCCTTTTTCCGACTAACTTTGGTCGCTTTTTTTGACCGACCAACTATAGTCGCAAAAGTTTGGTCGGTAAATACCAAATTTCTAGTAGTGTCTTAAGCCGAGGGTCTTTCGGAAATAATCTCTCTATTCCTTTGGGTAGGGGTAAGGTATGCATATACACTATCCTCCCCAGACCCCACTAGCATAATGTAGCTAATTTTGAAATTCACTTTTTTCCTAAATAGGAGAAAAGACAAAGATCCAACTAAATTTACAACTATCAGGAAGTCATCCAGTTCAATAGTATGGCTTTTATCGTGATTTCTCTGAATACTTTGATATGTTCCAGGGGTAAATACGGGGGAACCATTTCTGCCGACAAGTCTTTATATAATATAACACGATGATGACGACCAAAGGGTAGTTGAAATTTCTTCAATTTTAACCGAAATTTTCAGGTTCGAGCCTAGGAATATAAAATTTCTTGGTACGGAGTGTTTTACGCTGCTTATAGTGAACCTATTTGGTGTAACTTTGAGTTAATCGGGGCCAGTAAGCATCCGATACCAAATATGGTAAAAGTACAACATAATGCTACTATGATTAATGTTTGATCCGTGCCATGATTGTTCGACAAAATATGCATGTTTAACTCTAAGAAAGACGAGAAATGGCATTGTGGCAATTCCAAATCATTGTGCTTTCCTTTGCCAAGAAAAGGAGTAACAGATAAAAAGGCAAACACAAAGTGTCAGCAGCTCCAATTCCTGTGATGCACCAGACCTGTATCTGATTCATCTTTGACCATATAAACGAATTCTTTTGACATTTCCAATACCCACCTTTATCACTTTTTCTTGGTTGTACCTCCAAATCCATTTTTCCTTTTGCTAAGCAGAATGGTGGATTTTCAGGTCATCAACATGAATCTGGACAAGCTAAGGGCATTTCATGATCAGGGTCGAAGCCACCTTTTACAAAAGGCGATCAACTAACCACCCTTCATCGAAATATTACGAAAAATTATACCGTGTATATAAATAAAAATACTGATTTTAGATGTATAAAATACATATTGAACATCTGTGTAACGATCTGACCGGTCGTTTTGAGAATTTAAGCTCCGTTCGGTGGCGTAAGGTCTTGAGCAGCTTCACATTGCGTATATCGACCTGCGTGTGTGGTTAGATTCAGTTACCGGATAATCCAGAGTCGAATTGGAAGAAAAATTCCAGCTTTTGAAGCTTAAATGATGGAAGTTGATCGGAGGTTTGACTTTTGAGTAAACGGCCTCGGAATGAGTTTTGGTTAATGTCAACAGCTTTGTATGATGATTTTGGACTTAGGTGCGTGTCCAGAATTGGTTTTGGAAGTCCGTAGAGTGATTTGAGATAATTTGACGAAAGTTAGAATTTCGATGATTCCGGTCGATAGGTAAAATTTTGATATCGGACTCGGAATGGAATTCCGAGAGTGGTTGTAGGTCTGTAGTGTCAATTGTGAGTTGTCTGCAAAATTTCACGTCATTCCGGGTTGAATTGATAGGTTCGACACGAGTTTTGATATTTGAAGTTTTGAAAATTCATAAATTTGATTTTTGGTTTGATTCGTCGTTTTAATGTTGTTTTATGTGATTTGAAACCTCGAGCGAGTCTGTGTTAGGTTATATGACTTGTTCGTGCATTTAGACGGGGTCTCGGGGGCCTCGGGTGTGTTTCAGATGGGTTACGGGCCATTTCTTCCAATTTTGAACTGTTGTTTTTCTGGTGTCTGAAGTCCTTCATCGGGATCGCAGTGCTTCCTTCGCGATCGCGATGTGCCTCAGCTGGTCACCTCAAATTTCTTCTCCGTGTTCGCGTAAATGCACACACGATCGCGTATACTCCATACCCCTCCTCATCGCGTTCGCATTCTATGTTCCGCGTTCGCATTCTATGTTCCGCGTTCGCATAGTAGAAACCAGGCCTTAGGCACTGGTACCCCGTTACCCTCCGCGTTCGCATAAATCCCTTCGCGATCGCATGAGTTAGCCCATTCCTTATACGCGATCGCATAAGCTATTCCGCGATCGCGTAGCACATTTTAGACCAGCATCCAATTCCTTCTCTGCGATCGCATCTCACTGTCCGCGGTCGCGATGCACAAAATACCTGGGCAGATTATAAGTTTACCAAAAATCGGGGTTTCACCATTTTTGACCTATTTTGACTTCTAGAGCTCGGTTTTTGGCGATTCTTTGAGGGGTTTTCACACAAATCGAATGGGTAAGTGTTCTTCTACTAGAATCAATTATATTTCATGAATTAATTCTTGTTTTTATCATCTAATTTGTGTTTTGGGTTGAGGAAATTGTGGGATTTGAAAGGGAAAAAAACTTCTAAATGAAAAATCATGCTTTGAAGGACCAAATAACATCGTAATTGGATAAATTGAGTATGGGTGAACTCGTATCGGAATGGGTAATCGGATTTTGTAAAAATTTGTCGGGTTCCGAGGTGTGGGCTCGGGGATCGACTTTTGGGTCGATTTTTATAATTTTGTAAAGATTGAAACTTTATTGTTTGGAATAGTTCCTTATATGTTTTATATGTATTTTGAAGTTGTTTTAGTTGATTTTGAGCCGTCTGGAGGTCGTTTCGCCCGAGAAGTTCACTTTTGAGTACCGGGTTGTCGTCTTTGAGGTAAGTATCTTGCCTAACCTTGTGTGGGGGAAACTACCCCTTAGGTTTGAGTCTTCTTTGTTGATCGTAGTCCGTGTATGCGAGGTGACGAGTGCGTACTCGGACTTATTTGCTAATAGATTGACCTTTTAGGATTCGTAGGTTCTTATGTTACATGTGTATGAATTGTGATTGCTACATTTGAATCCTTGGTTTTTAATTTCATCCTTTCCTGCTTAAATTAGAATTACTTGCTTTTGGATTCCTTCGTTGGCTATTTGATCTTAATTGACTTAGCTGAGTATTTTACCTCCTTTACTAGCTTGCTATATTTTCTTCATAACTGCCTAATTGACTAGAACTAGTATTACTTGTCCTATAATTGTTTAAGAGTAATTGGAATATCTATATGTTGGTGTAAAGCATGCTCGTGAGTCGTATATTGTGATTTATATGATTCTCCCTTAAGTGCTACTTAGGTTTAGTTAGATAATCATTCATGTTGATGGTATTTCTTTGGTGTTACCTATTATTGAGTATTGATTCAACCTGGGTTTTATTCTGTGAAGCTAATTATTTAGGCGAAGTTGGTTATAGGTGTTCTCCCTTGCCGGGATGATTTGGTTTCTTATTGTTGACCTGAATATTATGGATATGTTGTTATGTCTTGTTTCTCTCTGGTTAAGCTGTGTTCTTCGCGCTCATTATCTTCTTTCGGTGGTTATTCCTCATGAATGAGTTCTATTGTGCTGGTGACTTAAGTTCTTGATTTGATTGGTCGTCGTACATATATCTTTTGTTGCCTTGTGAGTGTTTGGCGATGTACGGTGTTTCTGTGTTGATGTGGTTGCTATTTCTGCACTGCATTGCATATTTAAATTGGGACTACGGACGAGGTTCCGAGAGTTTTCCCCTGTACTGCATTGCATATTTAAATTGGGACTACGGACGAGATTCCAAAAGTTTTTCCCCTGTACTGCATCGCATATTTAAATTGGGACTACGGACGAAATTCCGGGTGATTTCCCCCTGTACTGCATCGCATATTTAAATTGGGACTACGGGCGTATTCCTGGAGCTTTCCTCATGTACTGCATTGCATGACAAATCCTGAGTTACGGACTGAGTTCCGTTGGTTTTTATGATTGAGGAGATTTGGATCGAAAGATATATATATATATATATATATATATATATATATATATATATATATATATATATATATATATATATATATATATATATATATATATTGGAAAGTATTTGTCGTGAAGAAAAAAATGATATTTGAAAGAGCAGTTACTGGGAAAGTATATTCGAACACCACAAATTTTGAAGGAACTATGTTTTACAGAACTCTCTTTATAAAGATATACAAATATACATTCAGAGAAAGTATGTTTCAAAGAAGATTTCTCTATTCCGAAATGATTATACCTTTAAAGCTTTCGATATAAACTCACGATTTAAAGGTTTTCACTCGAAGGTTTGACCGGTTTTATTTCAGTTATTGGCTAAGGCCTGATGTGAATAAATGGATGCAGTGCTGAGTTGCTAGTGTTTATTGGGTTGTGATTCTCGACATTCGGCTTGCATTCTTTCCATCCTCTTTGCGTATTTCTATTATGATGTCCGTTGATTTTATTTGCTGAATTTTCTTCCGTATTATTCTATCATACCGTTAATTATATCGAAAAATCTTTAGATAGATATTATGTTTCGGTCATTTTTTTTTATATTTATTCCTTTTTACTTATTAGACCAGTGGTGTCTTGACTAGTCCTCGTCACTACTCCACCAAGGTTAGTCTTGATACTTACTGGGCACCGTTGTGGTGTGCCCATACTACAAGTCTGCGCATTTTTGTGTGCAGATCCAGGTATTTATTGTTAGTAGATGTGCGGCTTCATGCCGAGGAGACTCAAGGTAAACCTCCTGTTGCGTTCGCAGGCTTCGGAGTCACCTTCCTGTTTATTTCAATTGTACTTACTTATTTCTAGACAGTTATATTTAGATTTGGTAGAAAGATTTCGTAGAGCTTATGACTTGTATTTTACCGGGTTTTGGAAAATTGTAAACTCTGTCAAGATTTCTATATCGAGACTATTATATATCCTTTATTATTGTTGTTGTTCAGTGAAAATGTTAGGCTTACCTAGTCCTTAAGACTAGGTGCCATCACGATACCCAACGGAGGAAAATTTAGGTCGTGACAATTTGTATACGGTCAAAATCAAGGAATGCCGATTTTAAGGCCTCTATGGCATTCTGGGTCCGGTCTCGAGAGGCTCGAAGCAGAGTCTTATATCCGACCCCGAGGTGAATCCCTCGAGAGAGTATATCGAAGGCTCGTCACAACATACCTCGAGGTAGTGTAAAAATCAATGGTCGTCATGGAAATGCGGGGAACTCCCAAGGACACGTAGTTAGAACTGATAAGGTCTGTAAGAGATAGTACTAAGTCGTTATACAGTTGCACCAATAGTATTTCTTTGTCATAATTAGGCATGTACTATGTTGGGATTCTCTCCTCCTATATAAAGGGGATCCCTGTTATTTTGTAACACACATGAATATTCACTGCAATAGAACATTCTCTGTTTTTCTTGTCTAACGTGCTCAACAATTACTCTATAGCTTTATTGTTCTTCATTTATTATACTCCATTTATTGTTCTTCATTTATTATCCATTATTAATTGCCAAAGGCTACCCTCGAGGTCTCCGATATTACTGATTCTTCGTTTATTGTTCATTATTAATTGCTACAATCTCACCTCGAGGCCCCCCAGTTCCAGTGAGCTCGAGGCCCCAGTCTTGTGACAAATTTTGTTTGCATATCTTACCTTCTTACTTACATCTTGTATTTCTCATCTAACAACTAGTATTTAAATAAATCACATATTTTTAGAACCATAAAATCAAATATAATTGTTAATACCATTTTCAAGGTAAATAGTTTGGCGCCCACCGTGGGGCTAAAAATAATAGTGATTGTTTTGGTGCTAGTTTTCTGAAAACACAAGTTATCTTTCACACTTTTTCTTGTCCAAGAATCTTTGATTTCACGTCAAAAAATGTCTAACTCAACAAATGCACATGGAAACAACAGTACCGAGCTCCATGGAGAAAACAGTGCGTCCGCCTCAGTAGCCGGTGTGCCACCGCCAAATCCTGGGGTAGCGCCAGCACCAGTCCCCGTCGATGTAGGCTCGCGCAATGCTTTGCACATCGACGTAGACACTGATACCGACGCAAGCGTGTGTGGAGGTGACTAGCATGACGCGCAAGGAACACAAGCTCGGGAGGAAAGAGAAGCTATCTTACAAGTAATTTTTGAGATGCTACAAGCAAAGCAAATGGCTATTGCTCAGCTACAAAGTCAACAAAAGGCCCCGAGCACAGCAGGACTGGAAACAGCTCCTCGAGTCGAACAAGCACCGGAAAGATCGAGCAATAATGGGTCAGGAACAGACCCCGCTATTATGGGAATGCTCGAGGACCTTACAAAAATGATTTAATCAGGAGAAAAGAAGATAGAGGCCAACGACAAAAAAGTAGAAACCTATAACTCGAGGGTCGATCAGATCCCGGGTGCACCTCCGATTTTGAAGGGGGTAGATTCGAAGAAGTTCGTGCAGAAGCCATTTCCATAGAGTGCGGCTCCGAAGCCCTTCTGAAGAAGTTAAGGATGCCCGATATCCCGAAGTACAACGGGACCACAGATCCCAATGAGCACATTACCACTTACACTTGTGGTATAAAGGGGAATGACTTAAAAGATGACGAGATTGAGTCCGTATTTTTGAAGAAATTTGGAGAAACATTGTCAAAGGGGACCATGATGTGGTGTCATAACTTCCCCCCGAACTCAATAGATTCGTTTTCCATGTTGGCAGACTCTTTTGTGA
This sequence comes from Nicotiana undulata, assembly GCA_005239495.1. NCBI lineage: Eukaryota > Viridiplantae > Streptophyta > Magnoliopsida > Solanales > Solanaceae > Nicotiana > Nicotiana undulata. Next base: position 60,376 of record ML261065.1, read on the forward strand.
AGGAATATGTTGGTGCTAGTAAGGTCGTCACAAGGAAGTCTGACATCTTTAAAATCAAACAAAGAGAGAACGAGATGCTAAGGGAGTTCGTATCTCGCTTTCAAATGGAGCAAATGGAATTACCACCAGTCCCCAATGACTGGACACTGTAGGCCTTCACTCAGGGCTTGAATGAACGAAGCTCAATAGCTTCGAAGCATCTGAAGCAAAATTTGATCGAGTATCCCGCCGTAACTTGGGCGGATGTGAAAAATAGGTATCAATCGAAGATCAGGGTCGAGGACGGCCAATTGGGAGCCCCCTCGGGCTCAGTATATCCTAGCAGGTTGTTAGCTAAAGAATCAAGAAATGTGGAAAGGGAGTCGAGATCGAATAAAGAAAGATACCAACCTTACGTTGAGGATCCAAGAAACGCCCCCAAGCATAATATACCTCGAAATAATCGAAGATTGGATCGAGGCCAGAGTTCTCGGGGACTCATGAACAAAGCTGGTTTCAATGGGCACACGGGGCCGATGGAGGCACCCCGATTGTCTGAGTACAACTTCAATATCGATGCATCATACATCGTATTGTCCATAGGTAAGATCAGGGATACCAGGTGGCCAAAACCCATACAGCCAGATCCTTCACAAAGGAACCCCAATTTGGTATGAAAATACCATGGTACTCACGGTCATCGGACCGAGGATTGTAGACAGCTTCGAGAGGAGATAGCCCGACTGATCAGCGAAGGGCACCTTTGAGAGTTCCTCAGCGACCGAGCTAAGAACTAAATTCGAGAAAGTGAGGCGAACACGAAAAATGAACTGGAGGAGCCGCAGCATATCATTCATATGATCATTGGAGGCGTCGACGCCCCACAAGGACCCATTTGCAAACGAACAAAAGTATCCAACACCAGGGAAAAGCGAACTTGGAGCTACATACCATAGGACATTCTTACATTCAGCGAATAGGATATCGAGACCTTGTCTCAGACTTATAATGACGCACTGGTAATTTCTTTTCTTTTGAATAAATTTCAAATTAAACGTGTGCTCGTGGATCCAGGTAGCTCGGCCAACATAATCAGGTTGAGGGTGGTGGATCAGCTCGGACTGCTCGATCAGATCATACCCGCCTCTCGAGTCCTGAATGGATTCAACATGGCGAGTGAGACAACGAAGGGAAAAATCATCCTCTCAATCAACGTGGCCGGTACGATAAAAGATACCAAATTTCACATCATCAAAGGTGACATGAGATACAATGCCTTGCTTGGAAGGCCATGGATACACAGTATGAGGGTGGTGCCATCAATCCTTCATCAAATGATGAAGTTTCCAACAAAGGATGGAGTAAAAACAGTGTACGGAGAGCAACATGCATCAAAGGATATGTTCGCGGTGCACGACTTGGCACCAACATCGACACCTTACACCTCGGAGAAGTCCAAAGACAAGAAGGTAGCCAAATAACAATCACAGTCTACACCCTCGTTTTAACCCGAGGAACAGGTGATCAAGGAACAGTTGACCAAGGATGTCGAAGTCGACGGCCGAAGAGCTTGAACACACCTCAGTCCGAGGTAAAGTGTGCATTCGTCAGAGACAACGTAACAAAATTTCTCAAAACTCATTCCCATTGCCCAACATCGATCGCCTGATCAATGCCATGGCCGATCAACGAGATCCTTACTTTTCTCACTCCGGGTACGATTAAGATCAAATGAACCCGGAGTACCAGGAAAAGACTTTGTTCATCACGAAGTATGGTACATATTGTTGTAATGCAATGCCCTTCGGGTTAAAAAATGCGGGAGCCATAAATCAACGCCTAGTTAATAAGATGATCGAACATCAGATAGGCAAGTCCCTGGAAGTTTACTTTGATGACATGCTAGTTAAGTCCCTGCGCGCAGAGGACCTTTTGGATCATTTGCAGGTTCAGAAGGTATAACATGAAGCTTAACCTCGAGAAATGTGCTTTCGGAGTCGGTTCGGGCAAATATTTGGGCCACGAGACCATGAACACCGCCCTCGAGCTAGTAGATGGAAAGCACGAGGCCATACTAGTCTGAATGGTCACTCGAAGGAAAAAGGTCGAAAGGTACTACAACAGAAGAACAAACCTCCGCTACTTCGGAGTCGGGGACTTAGTAAATTCACCCTCAACACTCGAAACCTGAATGAATGAAGGACCGTACCACGTCCTCGGAGTAATAGGCAAAAGGTCCTAAAACGTAGCACCATGGAAGGCGAGAGACTACTAAGCGATTGTAACATATCGATGCTCAAGTGTTATTATTACTAAGGTATAATCTTCTCCTTTTTCGTTTATATTTCATACTAACTCGTTGCAGGTGTTCGATCGAGAAGAATCAAACCACCCTCCAGCTCGAAGACCTTGGGTTTTAAAGCATGCGTTGCACTCTTTTTCCCTTATATCGGTTATTTATCCCAAACAGATTTTACCAGCAAGGTTTTTAACAACAACATTCATGTGCTACCTAAAGAAAAACTCAACAAGTATTCAAGGCTTCTTTTCAATCAACCTCGAATACTAGGGAGCACACCCTAGGAGGATACTTTTTCAAAGAAATCAAGTTATGCCAAAGAGGGTCTCGATAGGAGAATATTGTATCGGGACAAACAGTCAAATGAACCGTGTCCGCATAGAACAGTCGAGTCCCCGATGGCAAAAACATGTACGTTTGTATCAAGTAATCGAAGAAGCATCTTTTCTTAACAAAAAGTTTTGCGCCTCAAAGAAGTTTACTATTTTCACATGGAATGGCCCAAGGGCCAAACACGCCCGAACACTCGGGGACTGTCATCGACAGTCATCTTATCGAGTCACCAAAGACTCGAACTCGTAAGACCTCAATGAGGCAACATCAAACCTATAAGACACCAATGAGGCAATATCAAGTTTATAAGACTTCAACAAGGCATACTCAAGCTTATAAGACCTTAGAAAGTCATAACCCCGATATTAAGACCAAGGCTATATATTCAAACTTGTAAGACCCCTAAAAAGGCATACCCTCGATAAAGATGTCGAGGTCATCTCACCCGGGGACTAAAGGTACGACCAAACATAAAGACTACGGTCATATTAAAAGGCTACGACCGAATTAACGCATCTCGGAAACGTATGACTTTCGCCATAAAATCTAAAGGCCTTCAAACACTTAGAAAAAATCGGTTAATCAGGCTACCCTCGGCATAAGCAAAGGTCTTTGATAATATCAGCTTCGAATATTGAAAGGGCTTCGAAAAATTAGCCTTCGAAAGAACCTCACGAGGTACTCAATTATCATCACACATCGACTTATAATCGATGTTCTTATTTGAGTCGTCGAAGAGTCGGACGAACACAAAATACGCCAAGACATAACCAAAACTTTAAAGTCTTTATCCAGAATGGGGAAAAACTATAGCCATATTAAAGGTCGAATCAACCCAATCTATAAAGAGCCTAAGGGTCGATACGTAAGAGCCTTAAGGGACAACCTAAAGATCCTAAGGGACAACCTAAAAATCCTAAGGGCCAATCCAAAGAGCCTAAGGGACAAATTGAAAATAGCCTAAGGGCCAATGTTTTTAAAACCTGAGGGTTGATAGTTCCGAGTCAAAACTTAACTCGAGGATCGAACCCTAGACGGGCAACTATTAACGATTGTTCATCAAGCACAAAACCTAAGGGTTTTTATTTTAAGTCCAACATCTCTGACTGATTATCGACAAGCATCAAAATTCAAGACAAAAACAAAAACACAAGCAAGTTGGAAATTTATACAAAGGTAAAACCAAAGGGTTTTTTATATAATGGTGGCACAAAGATACATTTACAGCACCGCCAGAGGGAGCCCTTTAGAAAAATCAAGAAAAGAAAAAGACCAAGTCTATCTTCGGGGACTTAGTCAAATCCCCTCGAGGACTATGTCTTCATTATCTCCCTCAGGACCAGCTCCCTCACCGGCCTCTTCCTCATTACCTTCAGCATCGACTTCACCATTAGAAGAAACGAGGAACTTGGCATCGAACTCATCCACCTTGGCCTGATCTATCTCCTACGAGAGATCGAAGCCCTTAACATGAATCTCCTCAAGGGTTTCCCTTCGGGATCTGCATCGGCATACTCATTGCTTCTTATCTCTCAGTCAGAATCCCCCCTCAACTTCATCCGAACATCAGTAGAATCTTTTAGATAGATTGCCATCTTCTTATCGTCCTTCACTCGGACCTCTTCGACTTCGGCTCGAGCCTCTACAACTTCGGCCTTCATCTTCAAGAGATCGATTTCAAGCTTAGCTATCCTGCTCTACTAAATCGAGTTGCTCTCTTGAGCATTATGGAGTTGAATCTCGAGGGCAGAGACCTTAGCCAAAGCGTTCTTTCTGGCCGCAACAAGGACATCCATATGTACCTTCAATTCATTGCACTCAGAATTGACCTGGTTTACCTCGCCCCGAAGGCGTTCCAGCATCTCGATCTTTCGATGCAACTGAGACATCGAAATATTAGCCCTTGAAGATGGGAGAGGAAGCCCAAATTTCTTCAAAATAGAAGTTACCTGTTTCTCAAGGTCGTCCTCGTAATCATGATATCAGTTCAACTCCGATCAAAGGTGTATCAACTCTCTTTCCTTCTTATCATAAAGAAGCCTCATGGATTTCTCCCTGTTCAAGGACCTACGCAACTTGGCCTCACAGCGAAGCAGCGAAGCCTTAAGTTTGTCAAAGGACTACGAAAAAGAAGGCCCAGTTAGAAAAGAGAAGAAAGCATGAAGTTAAGAAGGTTATACTGCCATCTAAAAAACTCACCATAGAACAGAGTCGTTGAGCCTCCTTAAAGGTCGAGTTTGCATCTACTAGTTCGGCCTCAGCGGCCCCGGTAAAGAAACCCTAGAAGGGGTCGTTTCCACTCGGTACTCTGCCTAATTTGGGCGACCTTTGGCTCCAAGCGTCCCTCGTGGAATCTTCGGAGAAAGATGGGAATTATGGTGAAGGACCTACTGTCTTGGACTTAGGAAAACCACCTGAGGTCCCCTTCGGAGTACTTTTCGACGTATCACAACCAGCCCCCAAATCAGGGCCTTCGCCCCTCTTCTCTTTTGGAGACTCTCCATCAAGGCTAAGGGCCACGGGTCCAGCAGGCTTAACGGCCTCGGGAGGCCTTCTGGTTCGAACCATCAACGTAGAACCGTCCTCTTCGACAGCATTATCATCCACAGATCGACCAACAAAAATAAGATCTTCGTCAATGGTTGCATCCCCCTTGCGTATCCAGGCGGGTCCTGCTTTTATGTGAATATATTCGTCCCTCGAGGATCCTTTCCTTTTATTATCCTTCTTTGGCTCTGAAGTGAAAGCTCCTTCTTCCTCTCCGAGAGGGGACGATCTCATCTCAGAGAACTCACTGATGCCTGCAGCAGATAAATTAATATGCATAAAGAAAGGTATTCCTTAAGAGAAGAACTACATATCACATACCATGGTGTTTTGCCTCCCATTTTCCCTTCGACAAATCTCGCCACTTGCATTTTTCATAGGTCGAAGAAGCTGCCAGTTTGCGAGCCCAGTCCGCGAGATCGAGGGTCGCATCTGGCATCCACGGGACAATTGTGGAATACGAAAATGAGCGTTCTTATGAAGTCTGGAAAAAGTGGGAACAAAAGTAATAAGGTACAACATATCACTTACATTTGAAATTCCATTCCTCGGGGAACGGTAAGAACTCCGCAGGGATGATGTCAACGGTCCTCACTCGAATAAACCGACTCATCCATCCTTGATCCTCGTCCTCGTCGTCACGGGAAAAGAAGGGCTTGGTGGATCAACATCTTAGTTTAATTATACCTCATAAATGCAGAGGCCGATACAATATAATAAGGTGACTAAGAGTAAACTCAAGCTCGGCCTTTTCAGCAAAAAATCTCATCATCAGCACGATCCGCCAGAAAGATGGATGGATCTGAGCCAAAGTAACTCGATACCTTTGATAGAACTTGAGCACGAGTCGGTAGAGGGGACCCAACATAAAGGGGTACGTATAGACATTCAGAAACCCCTGTACATGGGCCATAATATCCTCTCCCCGAGAGGGTATCTGGAGTACTACATGTTCTCCCCATCCACAGTCTCTCCTCACAGCTTCGAGACGTCTCTCCTCGATTGACAGAATGTAAAATATGTGCTCTCGATGGCCAGGGACATTGGGGGGTTTCTCTATCGTGAAATCTTTCTTCAAGGCAAAGCAATTCAAGGTTAGTTCACCAAGCATTGGCGGTGTGCCACCGGCCGGGAGGGAAGAAGAGGTGGGGCTTCCCTTTTCCTGATGAATGGATTTAGATATGGTATCCATGATTTCTTTAAAGCAAGAAAGGAGAGATGAAAACTCCGATGAGAGCTTTAAACTGATACGGCGGAAGAACTGGTGGAAGAAAGGAACTCTATAGAAGAGGATGGTTGCACAAAGCAATAAAGTTCCTAATGAAAGGAAAGCAAGTATATATAAGAGAAGAGAGGCGACTATTCATTAATTTTGATAGCCAATAAGCTCTGACGAAGCAATTATGATTTTTTGGGGAAATGTATCGACGGGCCACTATGGTCACTTCGCGATCACGTCATAAGAATGATGCCATCATACAGCATCTCAAAGGGTCGAGAAGTTAACTCGATTTCTTACCAATCCTTCCTAAGAAAGGTAAGCGATTGAAATCGAAGCAGCCCGATTTTAAGGGTCTCTGTTGCGCCGAGCACGAGCTCGAGGGATTTTAGGTAAACATCAAATTCAACTTTCGGATAAAAACTTAAAGGCGGAACATAGAAGAAGTTAATGCAAAGTAAAGAGTGAAACAAGAAGATCATTTGTATTCCAAAAGGCATATTTACATGAATACATTTACAAAGCTCTCACACAGATCCCTTACCACAAAAGAAGAAATAAAAAGAACGAAAAAGGGCCTAGTCTTCATCTTCACTACTCTCTGAGTCGCTAGCATAGCCCTCGTCCTAAGTAATTAGTGTTGTCGATTCCTCTTCCAAGGCCTTGGTGTGCGCTTCCTCGAAAGCCTGCCTTCGAGTTTCCAATCGATCATGGCCGAGGGTGTGAATCAGTTTGAGCTCGACCCCTTCAGATATCTTCCTGGCTCGAGCATTCGCTGCAACAGCATCTTCCTGATATGAAGATATGAGTGTGTCGGCTTCAGACTTGGTTGTGGATAATTCAGCGGCCGATTCAGCATGGAGCACTTTATATTTGTGGCCCTCCTTTTTCACGCCCTGAAGAAGATGATGGGTCGAAGCCATATTCTCTCGAAGAGTGTCCTTCTCATAGGACATACTGTCCATGCCCCGCTTCAATTCGAGGATTTCAGCATCTTTGGAAGTAATCTCGTCCCGACGTTTCCCCACTAGGTCATCCTTCCACTTGATCTGAAACAACCAAGTCAAATTGTTGGACGTTAGGTTATGAAAATAAAGGCAAACCTTCGAAGGCTAAGCTACATGTTCGGTGAAGTTGGCCCATTCTTGGAGCGCTTTCTCCGATCTTGCTCGAAGGTCGTTCAATTCCTCTTCCCTTCGAGCATAAAGAGTTTTGAGCTCGTTCAACTCCTACAGGAGCTTCCCAAACTCCTCACAATGAGTCAGCTCGTCTCGTAATTTGGAGAAGGCTTGGTCGTAGAGCATCACGACCTGTAACACAAAGGAAAGAAGTTAGAAAAACCTGAATCAAAATTCAAAGCGCAGATATTATATCAAGAAAATAATTATTTTTGGAGTTTCGCAGCCTCCTCGAGAATAATTGGGGCATCGAGATCAGCCTCCTCCTTAACACCGGCGAAGTAATCTCCAAATATATCATTCTCTCTCCGGGATACCCCCACGTCGGGAGTTTCCCTGTTTTGGGCATCCCGTATTTGCCCCGGAGAAAATGACGGTTCTGGTGGAGGATCACCTATGTTAACAACCCCAATCGGGGCTTTCTCTCGCCCTCGAAGATTTTTAGAGCAAGGTCCCCCGAATTCTCCGACCAAGTACTCATCGGCACAAGATGTATCCTGGTCGATGATCACCTCGGGGACTTCATTCAAATCCTCCTCGAGGGTCTTCTCAACTCGAGGTGAGACCGTATCGACAACCCCTGGCTCGGCTTCAGCTCAGCAGCTTTCGAAGCATCTACGTTTCGCTTCCCCCTAAGTACCAGTGGGAAATCGTCATCATCTTCGTCTTCAGCACGAAGACTCTTAGCAGCTGCCGGAGTTAAGGCCGTTGCACCGGCCCTAGGCTTTCGAGATTTAGCTCTATTTGGTTTCGTAGACTATGCAGACGTCTCCTTCTTTCTCTTTTTATCTTTGGCGAGTTTTGGGTCTCCACTTTTCCAGGTGGAGGCGGCCTCATCAAAACGGCTTCCCCGAGGCCTGAGCAAGCATAAAAGGTCAAGCATACCGCCAAGGAATCTTTTAATAAGGAATTCAGAAATGACTGTGGTAAAAGCTCACCGTGATTTTTGGCGTCCCATCGAGTTTTAGGCAAGTCACGCCAAGCGCGCTTGGCATATGGGGAAGTGGAATCTAAGAGTCGAACCCAGCCCGGGAGGTCTTTGACCGCGCTGGGGAACCACTCGATGGCTGCGTCATTAGAAAGTAATTAGTTCAAAAGGGAAAAGGAAACATTCAGTTAATGAAGCATATTCATTGTATCAGCACTTACGACTCATATTACATTCCTCATGGAATGGCATCTTCTCGGTAGGAATCAGATCCGAGGTCCTGACTCGAACGCAGCGGCTCATCCACCCCTTGTCTTTATCTTCGTTGATGCTGGCAAAGAATGACTGTGAAGATCGACGGTGCAGTTTGATTAGGCCACCTCAATATATACGAGGGCTATACAATCTAATCAGATGGTCGAGGGTGAAAGGCATCCCCTCGACCATGTTCGAGAAATATCTAATTAAATAGACAATTCTCTAGAAAGAAGGATAGATATGACCGAGCGTCACTCGATATTGACGGCAAAAATCGAGGATCATTGGGTATATGGGTGGTGAAGAAGGGTGTACAGGACCTAAGGTAAAGGGATATGTGTATACGCTGAGGAAACCAACTTTGTGGGTAGTTATATCTTCTTCAAATGAAGGAATCTCCACTTGCACCGCCTCCCCCAGCGGCAATCGACTTTCACCTTCTCGATATCGGTTACCAGACTAATATACCGAGACATAGGTTCGCAAGCCCGCTATAGAAAGAGGTTTATCAACTTTAAAATCGAAAGATGTTTCACAGGGCCAGGGGGTACACTCCTCAGCACGAGGAGGTACTGTTGTTTTGCTCTTAGACGAGCGTAATGAGGAAGGGGCTTTCTCTTTTTGAGGGACTATTTTAGAAGTTTTAGCCGTGATTATAACAAAGTTTCAAAGTGAGAAAAGAAAGCTGACGAAGAGGTGAACACGGAAAGAAGATGAAAACAGAAAATTGTTAACAAAGATTTGAAGATGTTGTAAAAGTATAAAAGATAGGGAATTGGAATATTTATAGGAGTCATCTAAGCGTATTGGAGGAGTTGAAAGGGCGACAATAGCGGTTCATGGGCTTTTCGAGAATTGTATTGACAAGACCTCTGTGTAACCTTTCTGTCACATCAGTTATTGACCTCACGCGGCTGACGTCACGATGGAGATATCGAAGAGCCAAGGATTCAAAATCGTTTCTTATCATTTTATTTTAAGAAACGTGGGGACTATCTGTATACGGTCAAAATCAGGGAAGGCCGATTTTAAGGCCTCTATGGCATTCCGAGCTCGGTCTCGAGAGGCTCGAAGCAGAGTCTGATATTCGACCCCGAGGTGCATCCCTCGAGAGAGTATATCGAAGGCTCGTTACAGCATACCTCGAGGTAGTGTAAAAATCGATGGTCGTCATGGAAAGGCGGAAACTCCCAAGGACACGTGGTTAGAACTGATAAGGTAAGCAAGAGATAGTACAAGTCCGTACTAAGCTGTTATAAAGTTGTACTAATAGTATTTCTTTGTCATAATTAGGCATGTATTATGTTGGGTATCTCCCCTCCTATATAAAGGGGATCCCTGTTATTTTGTAACACACATGAATATTCATTGCAATAGAACATTTTCTGCTTTTCTTATCTAACGTGCTCAACAATTACTCTACAACTTTATTGTTTCTCATTTATTATACTTCATTTATTGTTCTTCATTTATTACCCCTTATTAACTGCCAAAGGCTACCCTTGAGGTCTCCGATATTACTGATTCTTCGTTTATTGTTCATTATTAATTGCTACAATCCGACCTCGAGGCCCCCAATTCCAGTGGGCTCGAGGCCCCAGTCTTGTGACAACTTTGGTTTGCATATCTTACTTTCCTTACTTACACCTAGTATTTCTCATCTAACAACTGGTATTCAAATAAATCACATATTTTTAGAACCACCAAATCAAATATAATTGTTAATACCATTTTCAAAGTAAACAATATTCTTTGTCAGAATTTTTTATTAGTTCTTTCAAATTTGAACACCCTTGAAAACATTTCTGACTTGTCCACTGCTCATGATATTGTTAGTACATTCCTCCTTTTATGTAGAGTTTGAGTAGGAAATAATCCCACCTTGGTTCTTGTTTTTGTCCAATGACCAAGACAAACGTGTCATTGATTTGGTCGAAACACTATACTACTATCATAGTTGGGATCTAATATTTTCTTAAGGTATATAATATTCAGACTTTTACCTTAATAATCGTGTACAAAAGAAATGGTGCAGTGAATCTGGGGAGGAAGGAGTGTGATTTACATCAAAATAGAATATTATGGTATCTCCTGGTCTCATGTTGCCACTCCCATCCTTTTCTGAATACGCTGAAACATGGCTCCACCGACCACTATCTATGTTCCCTTTTATATATAACATATAAACATAATAGTGGTATTCAGATCAATTTATGCGTATCTCGATTATTTTATCGCTTATTTGTTATCAATATATACATATACTTAAAAGTTTAAATGAAATTATCTAGTGAATTGATCTTTGGTAAGATTGAAATCCTAGTTTTCCATAATTTTTGTTCACTTTATTGATCACAAAATCAGGCAGCATGATCCTTTGCCCCTTACAAAGATAAGGTTTCTGCAATTTGCCAAGTGTTACTTTGTAGTATGAACTCAAATTTCTGCTAAAAGGATTCCATGAAATAACAAACATAATTTATGCTTTTTCACACCAGAGAAGCAAAAACAATTTTCAGTATTTTCTTCATCACAAAGTAATCACTTTTTTTCATATATATATTGTACGTCTAGAAAGTTACATATTCGTTTCTCTTTTACTTTCTCTCCTTCTCTACCCCACCATTGTTTATCATCTACTCATACCTTTTTTCTCTCCTTTGCTAAATATATAGTACAACTTTTGTCATTTTTTTTCTAAAGACCAACATTATATAATTCCTATTATAGCTTCATTGGGATTTCTTGCTCAACTCACATACATTCCAGAAAATGTCCGCCATTATAATGACTAGAGGACCTTCCAAATCCATCTTCTTATTATTCTTGTCTATTCTTCTTGCCTGCATTTCTGGTTAGTCTACTTTCTGCATTTGGAATTTATAGCATATTATTCCAAGTTTATTGTTTTTGCTGATGATTCTTCTATTCTGCAATGTATATTCACCACTTTTTGTATTCCTTACTTTATGTTAAGACTATTGGCCAGTTTTCTTTTTCCATTTCCTGTGAGCAAGACTATTGTGTGTTGATGTTATAACAATTGATCTAATTTTCTGCTGACATATTGGATTTCTGTAGTTAGACAAGTTTGCTCTATCTCATTCTTATATTAGTTTAAAAAAGAAAAACAACAGTAAAAAGTATTGCCTTTGTGATTGTGAAGATCTGCTCTGAGGGGTTGATGGTTAATAGCTGTCTCACAAACTTATTTAGGGCCTATTTGCAATATTTATGTTTTTTTCATCTTCTTTTCTAACTTAGCGGCGGAGCAACATGCACCGAATGGGTGTCAACTTACACTGCATAGCTCGGTTATTTTTAAAAAAAGTATGTATATATACTATATAATGACACCTTTGACTTCTTGGTGAATTTATTTCTTTATATTTTTGACATCCTTTATTGAAAATCTTGGCTCCGCCAATGGGGTGGAGGGGGAGGGTAGTGAAATCAGGTACTCCGTATTGGAACAAAGCCTAGACAAGAATTTGACCAACCTTGAAAGTGACAAGACATTTATCTTATTAGAGAAAGTCAGTGTCATTCCCTTTGATTTATCACCAATTTTCACCAGAAAAAGATGTTTATAGTAGTAAAATAAAGCATGTTCAATTTACCATGGCAAATTAGTATATGAGCTGCATTGGTTGAGATCTGATGTTGTAAGAGCTAGAAAACATTAGTTGAGCTCAAGTTAAAATATGGCAAACAAGTTGCAGCAAGTTAAAGATCTTGTAAATGTTCTTTGCAGGATTATCGCCAGCTAAAAGTTTTGAGCACAAAGAACTTGAAAGGGAAAAGGAACAAAAATTCCATTTTTTCGCGAAAGGACTGCTCGAATTGTTACCCATTAACACGTTTAAACATGACTCAATCGATCCAACAACAACAGGATTTCCTACAACTCCTGTAGTAAATCCTGTCACAACTCCAGTCAATATGCCTCCTGATAATTCAGCTCCAGCAGTTGTTACTGTCCCATCCACAAATCCTAACGCTGGAATTCCAAATCTTGGGTCTACACCTCCAGCTGTTCCTTCTACTACCCCTCTGACTGACCCGAACCCCAATCCACCGGTACCAATAACTAATCCAGTTACCACCCCTAGCACAAATTCACCTGTAAGTAATCCTGTAACGGCAAATCCAACCCCAGTAGGTGGTGTTCCTGTCACCACGCCAGTAACGCCTCCTGCAACCACAAGCTCTCCTGCTACTTCAGGGCAGAGCTGGTGTGTCGCGAAGAATGGAGCGATGGAAACTACACTTCAGTCAGCGCTTGACTATGCTTGTGGAAAGGGAGCAGATTGCTCAGCCATTCAGCAGGGTGGAAGTTGTTATAATCCCAATAGTCTACAAAATCATGCATCATATGCCTTCAATAGCTATTTTCAAAAGAATCCAGGGCAAACAAGCTGTGATTTTGGGGGTGCTGCCATGATAACCAGCTCAAACCCAAGTAAGCAAACAAGGATTCTTTATTATATATATCCTGACTTGCTGTTATAAACCAGCATCTTATTATTTTTCCTGATCATTAACATGCTAAAATATAGGCACTGGTTCTTGTGTTTTCCCTGCGTCGGGATCTTCTACATCATCATCTGTGACACCAACGCCTGGAACTCCAGCCTCGTCAACAGGTGGTGCAGTACCAGGGTAAGGGGAACTTTCATTTGCTCAATCAGTCTAATGAATATTCTCTTCGTTGTATGTTATGTCGTGGTTTTGACTAGGAATGGAGTTTAACAAAGGTTAAAAGACTTGACACATACCAAAAGTATTCTAGAACTTGTGATCTTAAACATGTTATGACAATTATATGGGTATAAGAGCATGTCCTTAAGAATAAAATAGAAATGTTAAAACAGTTTTCAAATATAGAAAGGCATCATTCTTTTTGGAACAAACTAAAAAGGAAAGTGTTCCATAACATGGAACAGAGGGGGTAATCCATTAACTTTGTCCGGTGTAATTTTGCAGCTCAGTAGCACCAACAGTACCAAATGGAGGCGACTCTGGTTTTGGAACGATGCCAGGCATTAGTGACAGTATCCCTCCCACTGCAACCACCTCACTATCCATGTCAAATGGTTTGCAACCCTTAGTTGGCTGCATCTTTCTTGTCACCTCCGTCGTGACTAGCAAGCTTGTCTTGGAGATTTGAGGAAATTAAGAAGGAGTTCAGTTACCAAGTAAGAAGCTGGATTTTCAGTTTCTGGCAATGTACAGTTGTTGAGGAGGAAATGGAAGCAGTTAGGAGTACTATCAAGGTTTAGATATGACGCACCTATACGCTGCTTTAGTATAGTTAAAATTCATATATTGGTTTTAGAAGCTATTATCTATCTACATCCATCAATTTATAAGTTATATTGTATTATTGTTTAGGAAGTAGGTTACTAGTCCTAGATCTCATATGATCATTGTATTAGTTTACTAGTACTACTTTTTATATATGAATAGAGGGAATTTGCCAAGTAAATACACAGGTATGTTTCAAATTAAATAAAATGGAAAATGTAGCCCAGTGAAAATCAGTTAATTATATGTTTGTCCTTTTGTTTAAACAAGGGTGATGTCTTTGCAGTTTGCATGCACCTCGACTGAAATTATGCCCCGAAAACTTAGGGACTATACACAGTTTTCTTTCATTCTTATACCTTCATGGGTTGTAAGCTTTTTTTTTTTTTTTTTTGGTATTTTATTCGGTGTCCGGTATCCACATTGAAGCCAGACTAAATTCGGATTCGCGCCGGGAAATCCCACATTGGGGGTAAAGCTTTTCCTAACAAAGGCGATTTCATACCCAGGTACTCAAACTCGAGACCTCTGGTTAAGGATGAAGAAGTATTTACCACTCAACCACAACGCTTTATTGATCACGGGTTGTAAGTTGGGTACAGCCTAACAGAGACAAACGTGTAAAGCATTATGCAGCTATCAACATCAAAAGAGAGCTGGATTTCTAAGGGTTCGTTTGGTACTAGAGATAAGGGATAATTAATCCAAATTAAATATGATGAGTTTATCTCATATTTGATTGGAATAAAATCGTGGTATAATGATGTATCAGTTATTCCAGGATTATAAAAGTTGGGATAACTAATCCCAAAATAATTAATTCCGAAATAATTAATCATGGAATAATTTATTTTTCAACTACCCCTAAAAGAACAGCAAGCTGGCGATGCCCCAGTAGTTAAGAGGGAGAATAAACAAATAGCCAATTTCTCTTTCGGCGTGGTGTATTCATGGCCACTTTAAGTTGATTAATCAATAGCCGCATGCACTAGCGCAAATTACGTGCTTCATTAACGCCGTGTAAACCTCTCTAACGGCAAGATTAAAGAAGGAATTAATATTATAAGTTTTCTACATCAGTTTATAAATTTTAACTTTGAATTTACTAATTTCACTGTTATGGATAATTTACCTATAATAATCTTTCAAGTGATTTGACCTACAGAACAAACTTGACTCTTCATAGATAAAAATTAAACTCATTAAAGAGTAGAATATATTGTCTTATAATTTAATAAATTAATGTAACCAAGAAGCATCTTCCAACAGATCAATACATCAATGATATTGGAGGCTGATTCAATTTTTTGACTAATTCTCGAAATTAACATAAGAGACTCGGACTTCTCACCAGAAAAATATCAAGTAGAGATATTAATAGGAGACAAGAAAATAATGTGATGGATCCTGCTAAAAAATTAATGTCGTGAAATTTGGCATGCAATTATGCACTTTGAGAATATGGTTATATAACGTCGAGTACTTCGTTGATCCAATTATTGAGGATCAACATGATGTGTTCAGCTGTGAGGTACAAAAAGATACCCTACGATTAACATTCCTACATATGAAACTACAGATCTACAGCTCTCCCTAATTTCTCCCCAAGTTGACTACTAGCTACATATCTCCTTTTTACAAAGTTAAATACACATAATTAATATTATCACCGCTTCGAAAAGAGGACTAACACCAACATGGACATTGAAACAACAATCTTGAACCCTGAGGATTCCCACAAGTTCTGTTTATCGTTGCTGCACGCTCCGACTTGCTTAGTTGCTAATTGGTCTCTGAGTTCCTTAATAGCTTTGTCACGTCGTTCCCCCATCTGTATTTATGTGACATTGCTTTTAGTGGTATTTCAATGTGTTATGATTTTATAAATTGGTCAGAAACTAAACAAATCAAACTGAGAATTCTTGAACTAAAACAAATAGGTTTATGGTATCAGATATAATTTCATCAATGTAGAGTAAAGAGTAGAATTACCCTTTGGAGCTTGCGAGTTTGAGTTCGCGCCTCTTGGAGACAGAATTCCAACTTCATAATCCTCTTTTTCAACTCTTGATCAGCTCTACGATGCTTTTCTAACTGTCCAGAAAAGAGGTAGAGATTCATGAGAAAGAATAACTCAAAAGTGTAGTGGAATTTAGAGAGCCTGGAAAACATGTATCAAACCTGAGACTCCAACTCCTTGGTTTTTAGCTTCCAATGGGCAGACATGATCCTGATTTCATCCCTGAGTTTTGCAATTTCTTCATCTTTACTCGTCAACAGCTTGTTCATCTTCTCTATATTCTTTGGTGAGACCTCATCTAAAATCTTCCTCAATTCACAATCTTTGTTTGCTCCAGATTTTGCTAATGCTTGCATGATATCATGCTCAATTCTCAGGACTTCATCTTTCAATTGCATTTGGGATGATTCCCTGGCTTGGAGATCCTTCTGCAAAAGATCTAATTGCTCACCAAGTTTATTTACACGAACTTCATGTTCCTTTAATGAACTGTTTTTCACATCCAACTCTTTTAAAAGTGCCAAACACTGAAGCTGTGCAGATTGAGCTGATGCAGCACTTGCATCTGCAGTTGCTTGAGTAGCAGAAAGCTGTGATCTAAGATCATCCAACTGCTTGAGATACTGAATCGCATTCAGAACTTATATTAATCAACTGCTTACAAATGTTCAAGGAAAAAAGAATACTGCATTATGTTATTCTTAAGTGGATTTATTACTGTTACAAGTGTCTATAATACATAAACCTAACTGAAGGAGCACAACTTAGTCATGTTTAAATGCCAAAATAACTGGCTCATGATAACCAGTGCATATTTGAGTTTTGAAGTTTAAAAGGTTCTATCTACCAGTGTCTTGTGCAAAATTCCTGACAGGGTTTTTCTCAAGCTGTAACAAAATATAAACTAAAAATAGAATTGGGCAGCAAATATTGGAGGAAGCTAGATCGTGAGAGCTGGGTAAACAGTATCAGCTTGAACTCAAGCTAAGCAGAAAAATGAGAATTTGTGCTCTAGAAAATTGGAATGAAGAAAAAAAAACAAGCTAGCCTCCAATAACTACAACTTCAACCACCCCAAAATAAAGAACATAGAAATTATGAAACAAGCTAAACCCAACCAGGCCAAAAAGCAAACAGACCATTTAATGATTCCATTCAACTACTTCAATTGATAATTTATGCATATTATTCCATCTGTGCAGTAATTTTCTTTATTTGCATTGAGGACCAAAGAACTGCATCTCTCTCCATTTCAGAAATAATCCACTCTTATTGTAACAATAAAGGGAAAAGTCAAAAGCAAGTGAACAAATTAGCTAGTATCTTAAATTAACCGGACGAGCACATATTCTTTACAGAAGATTTTCCTTACGCAATTCACAGAATTTGATTTTTCATTCAATCTTAAAAGTATCAAAATAGTAAGTGAAGGGTTTAATAGGACTTTTATAAATTAGGGATTCTGTATAACTCTTTGCATTTGAAGTATGTCACTTGAAAAGTCAAAAACTTTAGGAGTTTAAAGAAACATCATTATGTGTTAGTCATGCTAATTTCCTTTAACTTCAGTTTAATACACTTAATGGGCATGTATCATCATATGTTTACCTTTATTACACATCATCTTTTTTTCAATTCAAATCATTTCATCAGTAACACACCAATATGGTGTCAAAAGTTTGAACCAACCACAAATATCTATCAGGTTGTCGTAGTCATACATACATTTAACTTTATCACACATAATTGAGAATGCTACATAAAATTGTGCACATACGTTACCCCGAAATACATCAGGTAAAAAACTGTGGGGGCGAAAAAGAAATGAACTCAATATACTAAAAATGCGATTTAAGATTCTCATTTGAGCACTCTTTATTTGATTCAGCCAGTACAATAACTATGCTAAATTCGACTAATCAATTTTCTATATCTGAGGATTCAAGATTCTCAATTACCAGTGTATTCAGAGTTCAAGCAATGATATATGCCTCAACATCTAAAGGAATCAAGATACATAATACCAAGAGAACTCGACTCTCATAATAGACAGTTTCAACACTTGCTATATTATATAAATATCATTTCCAAGAAGCTGGTAACACAAAAGGTGTGCATGGGTTAGAGCTTCCTTTGTTAGCTTAATGATTCTAAATAAAAACTCAATCATATATATGGCATCATGTTAATCCTCAAAATTATACACAGTAATGATGACCAGAGATTGGGAGCCCAAGTGGACTCAACGAACTAAAAGATGTACATTTATTTTTTAAATGCCAAACAAAGGGGAAGAAAGTGATGTTTAAAACCCAGTGCTGGCCATCTAAAAGCCACTAACATGTGTAGCCAAAAAGTGATTTGATTTGTTAAATGGTAAGTCGTCCAAGATTCCTCTTTATCCCACTAACTCAGCTACAAGAAACAAATTTTTTGAACCATCCAAGACCCAGACAAAGTCCTTGGACCACTTCATTCATAAAGAACTACTAGAGACAATAATGTTAGATTAATTACTCAATACTATTCCTCAATTTCCCAAAAGGACAAACAAAAACAACCAAAAAGTAGCTTCAAAAGATATCCATCATCATATTCCTTTCAAGTATCTGTTTTTTCAGCAAATTAACCCAGGTGCCTCCCACGCAAGATCTTGGAACCCAACTTCACCCAGATCCAAAACCACTAAATTTATCTAAAATTCAAAACCATCAAATCAAATACGCAAGAAATAATTGCACTAAAAGATGCATATTTTTTCAAGTAGAGTGACACTCATGATTATTACCTTCTCGGTGTTTAAAGAAGAAACTTGAAGCTGCCCGTCTTTCTGCTCCAAATTCTTTTGCAATTTGCTTATCTCTTCTTCCATTTTCTTAGCTTTACTCTCTGCTACCTGAGAAAACAAAAAACACACAATAATCAGACAAAGTCCAAGAATCGCCTGACCCACACTTAAACTCCACTTCACATATAGGGGAAAAAAGACAAAAAAAAAGTAAAAAATCATTTCACACAACCATAAATCATACTAAATCAATTTGACCTGTCTAGTAATGGTTTCACGAACAAAAGACTGTTCTTGAGAAGCGAGACGGTTGCGAACCTCCTTGAGCTCCGCTGCAAGGGACACTACATTTCGCCGGAAATTCTGTTTCTTCTCACTCAGATCCCTCAACAACGGATCCACCACCATACACGACGAAGTCGTTGACGACGTTGAAGATGAAGATGACGGCCTTTCTTCTACCGACATCACCGTATTACTACTGAGAATCAACTACAAATCCAGAGTGAACTTTTGATTTCAACTATGACATCTGATGCTTCGCCTGCGAAGCGTATAAAACCCACCCAAAAAAAAGGAAAAAAGATAAGTTGAGTTGCTTCTTTCTATGAACTTAGCAATTAAAGCTAACAACCTATCACCCTTTGCATGTGAACATGTAGGGTAAGCATTTAAGTCGCTGACCCATTTTAGAATTTTCAATTTATTGTTATTCCAATAACAATAATGGAAACAGAATACTGATAATTATACATGTAAGATTATCACGTTTTAAAACTTCAAAAATTCATTTTTTATGGTTTATAATATTTCATGAATCAACTTCAAAATGGAGATAGAGTGAGAGAGAGAGAGAGAAAAGGACAGATCATTGTTTTGAGAGAGAGAGAGAGAGGAGCAAGTGGACAGTCAAATGGAGGGTTCAATTTGCTTAAATCCACACGACTCTTACACTTCAATAGAACAATCAAGAGACACGTTTCTTACACAGCTCAAAAAGAATCCTTCTTTACCCATAAACACACACACACACACACACACATGCATGAACACCTGAGTTTACGGAGAAGAAAAGGAGTAGCAGAAATGAAGAAAGGATAAACTCATGCTCTAATTAAAATCACAACAAACACGTTCAAATCTAGTTACAGAGATTTAAAAAGACAAAAATTTGATGATGTTAATAAAAAAAAAACAAATAAAAAAAATTGAACACATATATATATAGGTAAAAATACTTGAATATATAAATATATATTTACCGACGGCGAGTGATCTAGGTCAAATGATCGGACGGTGGAGGAAGAAATGGGAGGTTGATAGATTGACCACCGCGTGGGGTGATTTTGAAGGGGTGGGTGGGGAAGAGTTTAATGCAGCAGTGAATAAGGGAAGCTGAGATTTAGCTACTTGTCTAAGCAGAGACAGGGAGATGAAGGTGATGTGGAGGTTCGGAATTTGAACTTCAGGTTCGGAGATTCCGAGCCTTTTTTTGTCGACTAGACAGATAGGATTTTGGTTTGGAAACTGGTATAGGTTCGGGTTTTCCGAACCTTGGGTTTCGGACAAAGGACAAATTTCGAACCTGCGGCGTAAAATGACCTCAGCGCGGCAAATCTGAAAATTTTCGTCAATGGATGAGATCTTTCCACGTGATCTACTTTCGACCGTCAGATGTTTCGATTTTGATTAAAGAAAGAAAACGAAATGGACTAATTTCACATGCAATTGGAAACTATAAACCCCTCAAATCTGAATGATTTGTATACTATATTAGTTCACACACTGTCAGAGATTTGTTTGACTATGCTTAATTAGGCTGAGACAAGAAATTTTATATTTACGTAAAAGAAGGGAAAAGGAAAGGAAAAACTTGAATGATTATTAACCTAATTAGTTTAACTTACATGTTAGTGGCATTCAAATGTCTATTCCAGAAACTAAGGACTCGATATCCCTAAATTAGGGATGACAAATGGACGGGTCGGGTTTGATATGAACGGGTCAATAACGAGTAATGCCAAAGAACGAATAAATTTTTTGACATGAATCATATTTAATACGAATAAAAAATGGGTATTATCCATGACTTCTTAAATATGATAACTTTTGGAAAAATTCATAGTCTCCTAAATATGAGGAATCTCAATTTGAGACTTTACAAATGTCCCCGTCAAGCTTCATTTATGACTCATTCTCCTTTTTCCCTTTTTTTTTTCCACACAATTTTCTTTTTCAAGAAAACTCAACGTGAGGGGTAAAAAGAAATTTTAAAAAAAGACCGATCAATTGAATTAAACTGAACCAATTCGCCAAAAACCCACCAATTCTTTAGAACCGTTAGGTCATAGATTTTTGCCAAAATAAATTTGGATTTTATTTGGCAAAGGCATATTTAGTGATAGATTTTACTTACAAAATATTACTATTAGATTTTTGTAGAAATTATCCCAAACTTTTATATTTTATAAAAGAGTCCGTCATTTATTATTATTTTATAACAATGTTGCTTCGTCTTCTTGGTCATCTCATAGTATATCACGTAGTTCATTATAAAAATGATAATTTTATATCAAATTTATTTATGTTCAAGATTATGGTTTGCGATAATATAATGAATGTTATTAATAATTGTATTGTTGGGTATTTGTAATAGTTTTTAGAACTTGTAGGTATAAGTCATGTTTCATATTTTCCAAAATAATTTAGAAAATATATTTTAAAAACTAATATCCAAATATATTTTGATCTACAAACCAAACTTCACCCAAATCATATTTTTTCAAACAAATTTAAAAATATTTGGCGAACGCTAGCTTAGATTCAGGTTTCATATTATTTTATATATCTTTTGACGAAATACTTGCTTTATATCAAGGTGACATGAATTCTTCACTATTTAGTGAACGTGGTGGGTCTAGTGGCTAGGAGCTTAACTGCTGATTTAACTAGGAATCTTCACTTGATTTCTAGCTAATTTTCTTTTGTTATTTTGTGAAAGAAATAAGATGTTAAGCTAGCGTTTTGTGGTTCCTAGATTTGTTTTGAAAATTTTGTTTTGGATGACGTTTGGCTTGGAGGTGAAAATATATTTGGACATACGTTTTCAAAATATATTTCTCAATTTATTTTGGAAAAACATGTGTATTATGAGGGATTTGGCCCAAAACCAACTATTGAGCTGGTTTTGGGATTTTGCAAAATAAACAAAATTTATGGCCGAACATGTGTTTGCCACATAAAATCCAAATTTATTTTGACAAAATCTCTGGCCAAACGGGTCCTAAGAATGTAGTTTTAAGATTTGTTATCTTATTTAATTTAAGTTGATGCAACTTTTATCATCAACGAGAAATTAAATAATTTAAGAAATATTAGCACTATATATACATGTCACGATCCGGAATTTTCATCGTCGGGATCGTGTTGGCGCCTGACATTTTACTTTTTAGGCAAACCAACGTTAGAGAATCATTAAGTCAATTCTTATACATTTTTATAAATAACATTAAATAAGCTAAAACGAATTAAAGTGAGAGCGGAATAATATAAAAGCCCCAATATATACTACACCCGGATCTCGAGTCACAATTCACGAACTAATACAATTTATTACAAACAAGGTCTGAAAGGAAATACATTGTTTTGAAAAGAATGAAAACAGTAAAGTAAAGTGTCTAGAAGGGACTCCAGGGTATGCGGACGCCGGCAACTCCAGCAGCTAACCTCACGATCAGCTCGGGTTAGGGCTGGGCATATATCAGGTATAACCGATAGCCCGAACCGATAAAATGCTATTGGGTTGTCGATATCGGGTTATTGGATAAATGGTTCGATAACGGTTTAATGTTATTCGAGTATTGGGTTATCGGTTCGGGTTTCGGTTTGATCAATATTATTAGCGGTTTAACCGATAGCCCAATAAGTTTTAACAAAATTATTATTTTACTCATTAAGTATATAAATCCACCTTATGGTTTCATTTTTTCAATTCTCTCGGCAGTTACTCTTCATCTTCAAACCTTAATCCTTAGAGTAAGTTTTAAACTTTTCTGAATTTCTCATCTTAATTCTTCAGTTAAGATTTTTGGTTTTATACTTTAAGGAATTAATTCTTTAGGTTTTTAGTTTTTCTATTTGTTTCTTTTGTTGCACTGATTCTTTAGTATTTACAAGATTAGGATTTATTATTATTTTATTCATTATGCCCGCCCGCAGTGAGATAGTTATTAATATTAGATTGTTGAATATTTTATTCCTTACTCCTACTAACTTATAACTTTAAAATTGAGATCTTATTGGGATTTCAAATGTAAATAAAGAAAGTTTTCCTTTTTAAAGTTGAAATTTAATCCGTCTTTTCTTATAAGCTAAAATCCAGTTCCTTTCTCTTAGAAGTATGATCACGATTTCTATACTAAAAATATAATTTTTTGGATATTTTTCTTATCGTGTAAACCGATAACCGAACCGATAAGGATCGATAACCGACAAATCGATACCCGATAATCGATATCTTATCGGTTTGGTTAACAGTTTAGCATATTTAAAAATCGACAACTGATATGTCGAACCGATAACATTCATAACCGGACCGAACCGACCGATGCCCACCCCTAGCTCGGGTCGGCACCAAAATCTGCACATGAAGTGCATAGTATAGCATGAGTACAACCGACCCCATGTACTCGTAAGTGTCAAGGTCAATATATACTACACCCGGATCTCGAGTCACAATTCACGAACTACTACGATTTACAACAAACAGAGTCTGAAAGGAAATACATTGTTTTGAAAAGAATTAAAACAGTAAAGTAAAGTGTCTAGAAGGGACTCCAGGGTATGCGGACGCCGGCAGATCTACCTTGGGTCTCCTATCAAATGAATCCATCAGCTAACCTCACGATCAGCTCGGGACGACACCAAAATCTGCACATAGAGTGCAGAGTGTAGCATGAGTACAACCGACCCCATATACTCGTAAGTGTCGAGCCTAACCTCGACGAAGTAGTTGTATTGGTAAAAAAGAGTTTCACACGTAAGCAAGACCTTGACAACTCAGCTAGCTACGTAGGCCAAAGAAAACATCACAGATGGACATGATTTTATAAAGAGGTACGAAATTAACTCAACAAGCACGAGCGTGAGATTGACTCGACAGGTACGGGATTGTTTCGTCAGCCACGAGTGCATCATCCACGGGAAACCCAATGAAGAAGAAGAGATGTGGTCGTAAAGAACCCAAACAAAGCCACAGATAGATTCGAGAATCAATAGTTAATGACTTATACGTTATATAACTCATATATAATAGTAACGGTTATCCTTTGATGATCCTTTGTAACGCCTCACTAATGTAATAATTAGCCATTAATGAGCAATCATTACAAAAACCAAAACGTTATGCTAGGAAGCCCCTATATAAAAGGGAAAAATTGTAATCCACAGGATCATCTGAATTCTCGAATACAAACTGCTTTACTTTTTTGCATTCTATACTGCTTATTATTTATTTATTCATTATATTATTCACTCGATTATCAGTAACCCGCGTTTATCCTAAAATAGCTTTGGTCAAGGAATCTCATTCTTTGGTTAAACAAATTGGTTCCGTTACCGGGAAACTGATAATCATAGTGTGTTTACCAACTGATATCCTTTAAATCATGTCGAATTCCAACAAACAACGTCAACAACAACGACAACGACAACGTCAACAACAATGACGACAACAACCAACAAGGAAATGGAACCCCAGTTCCATCTCCTCGAGGAACACCACGTGCTTCGAGGGAATCATCCCTTGAAAGATCTGATAACCATCGTAACAATAATGAGCAACCAATAGAGCAAGATCAAATAAGGCAAATGATTGTTGAATACGTGGGGCAGGCTTTGCAAGAATTTGCGAGAGGATTACCACAGGCACCTCCAGTACCACTAACGCCGCCTTCAAATAATACAATCGTAGTAGAGAATCCGCAGTCTGGATTAATAAACTCAACCAGAGGTGAAACCCCCAATGCATCTCTTGAAACGAGACCAGGTACGACTAATAACTCTGAGTTACAAAATTTATTACTAACCATGCAGAAACAGATGAAGGAACAGAACGATCGCATCGAGCAAATCCCTGGAGTGCCGCCTATCATCAAGGGCATTGATGTTGATAGATATTCTCAACAACCTTGGAAGCCAAGTGCAACTCTATTGACTACAACTAAGAAATTTAGAATGCCCGACGTTCCTAAATATGATGGAACAACTGACCCACGCGATCACGTGACTGCCTTCACTACTGGAGTAAAAGGCAATGACTTAACAAAAGAGGAGATCGAATTGGTCCTTGTCAAGAAATTTGGGGAAACGCCACA
Source organism: Nicotiana undulata (assembly GCA_005239495.1). NCBI lineage: Eukaryota > Viridiplantae > Streptophyta > Magnoliopsida > Solanales > Solanaceae > Nicotiana > Nicotiana undulata. Next base: position 85,606 of record ML261065.1, read on the forward strand.
AAAGGAGCTTTAACCTGGTATTCTCTTCTCCCTGAAAATTCTATAGATTCCTTTGCTGAACTTACAGATTCGTTTATAAAAGCACACTTTGGTGCAAAAAAAGTTGAAAGACGAATGGAAGATATATTCAAGATAAAGCAAGGAGACATGGAATCGCTTCGCGAATTTGTAGATAGGTTTCAACGAGAAAGAATGCAATTACCAAGGGTGCCTGACAATTGGGCAGCCATGGCATTTGCAACAACTTAAACGATAAAAGCTCAGAAGCCACGAGATGAATTAAAGAAAGTCTGAGAGAATTCACAGCTACAACATGGAATGATGTGTATAACAGGTACAGTACCAAACTTAGAATCGAAGAAGATATCATTGCTCGATCAAAAGATGAAGAATATCCCAAAACCAGACGTCAGAACCAGAGAAAAGGTCAGGTAAAAATAGGTACGATCCTTACTTAGGACCTTCGAGACGTGACACACGTCTCAGGTTCGAAAATACAAGACCATCGGGAAGAGATATAGGCTCATCCTCATCTAGATCCATGAGAGATCGAGATGAACGGTCCAGGGGTAATACCCGAATTGGAGCCCATAACTTCAATGTGAGAAGTACTGAGCTTGTCTCAATATTGAGAAATATGGGAGACAAGGTTAAATGTCCCAAAGAAATGCGATCTAATCCTAACAGGAGAAACCTTGATCAGTGGTGTGAATTCCACAATGATCATGACCATAGAACTGCAAATTGCAGATTTTTGCAAGGTGAAGTAGAACATCTATTAAAACAGGGCTACTTAACAGAATTGTTTAGTGATAAAGGTAAACAGGCATATATGAAGAACAGGCAGGAGCCCCCAAAACCTCCTTCCCCAAAACGAACTGTCAACGTCATACATGGAGGGGAAGAAGTGAACGGCATAGTCTGCCAGTTAGCATCAAAAGTCACAAGTACCCACGGGAAACGAGTTCGAGAAGAGACAAAGGAAGATCAAATAACTTTTGATGACGCAGATTTTGGCGGATTAATGCTTCCTCATAACGATGCACTGGTAATATCTTTAATTATTCATGACACTAACGTTAAAAGAGTGTTGATTGATCCAGGCAGTTCAGTCAACATTATTTTGATAAAAGTCGTGAAGGAAATGCTGGCAGAAAATGAAATGATCCCAAAGGCACGAGCCATATCTGGGTTCGATAATTCAACAGTGATAACTAAAGGAGAAATCGAACTTACCACTTACGCCGAAAGATTCGGCAAAAAATGCGAAATTCCAAGTCATTGATACAGAGGTGGCTTATAACGTTATTTTGGGAAGACCATGGATCCATGATATGAAAGCGGTCCCATCCACCTTACATCAGGTAATAAAATTCCCTTCAAAGTGGGGAGTAACACAAATTAGAGGTGACCAACAAACTTCGAAAAATATCAATTCGATAGCTCTTCACAACAAAAAAGATACGGGAGAGACAGCAAATTTTCAAACAGAAGCTCCTCAACAAACAGGATGAGCTAGAACATGCAGACATAGACTCCAGACCGGATTTCATTTGTGAACCAGAAAAAGACGAGCATATTAAAACAACTGCTGAAGAACTTGAGGTTGTTCCTCTTTCTAAACAAAAGCCCGAGAGAAAGTTGTATATTGGCACAAAATTGCTGGAAAGACTAACTCTTGAGCAAAAAGGTATGTTAGTCAATTATTTAAAAGTTAATGAGGACTGTTCTGCATGGTCCCACTTAGATATGACAGGTATCCCACCAGAAGTGATGACTCATAAACTAAATGAAGATCTATTTTTCGCACCTGTTAAACAAAATAAAAGAAAGTAATGACCTTTCAAAAATCAAGTGATTGACGAGGAAGTTCAAAAACTACTGAACATAGGCTCGATATGAGAGGTAAAGTATCATGACTAGCTGGCTAACACAACAGTGGTGCCTAAAAAGAACGGCAAATGGAGGGTATGTGTAGATTATACTTATTTAAATAAATCATGTCCTAAAGATTCATTTCCTTTTGCCACATATAGATCAAATGATCGATGCTACCGCAGGTCATGAATTGTTAAGTTTTTTGGATGCATATTCTGGTTATAACCAGATTAAAATGGATTCCCTAGATGAAGAAAAAACTTTATTCATCACTAACAGGGGGACTTATTGTTATAAGGTCATGCTTTTTGGCTTGAAAAATGCAGGGGCCACTTACCAAAGGTTAGTAACAAAAATGTTCCAAGAACATTTAGGAAAAACGATGGAAGTCTATATCGATGATATGCTTGTAAAATCAACACAAGCGGAAAATCATCTCCAGCATCTCTCTACTACTTTTGACATCTTACGCAGGTATAATATGAAGCTCAATCCGGAAAAATGTGCCTTCGGAGTACAATCTGGTAAGTTTCTGGGATTCCTTGTATCTAATAGAGGAATAGAAGTAAATCCGGCTCAAATAAAAGCTATAGAAGAAATACCTGAAATTCTGAAGAATAAAAAAGAAGTTCAAAGATTAACATGAAGAATAGCAGCTTTAGGGAGATTTATTTCTAGATCTTCCGAGAAAAGCTTTAAATTCTTTTCAGTTCTTAAAAAGCAAAATCAGTTCGAGTGGACTGAAGAATGCCAACAGGCACTCAAAGACTTGAAGGTTTACTTATCAAAACCACCGCTGCTATCGAAGCCAAGAGAAGGTGAAAGATTATACATCTACCTAGCTGTTTCAGAAATTGCCGTAAGTGCAGTACTGGTAAGGGAAGAAAAGGGTAAGCAATCCCTTATTTATTATATAAGCAAGACTCTGTTAGATGCCGAGACTAGATATCCACATCTAGAAAAATTAGCTTTAGCTTTAATAATGGCATCAAGAAAATTACGTCATTATTTTCAATGTCATCCAATCACTGTTGTGACTTCATAGCCTTTAAGAAATATTCTGCACAAACAAGAACTGTCAGGAAGATTAGCTAAATGGGCAATAGAGTTAAGTGAGCATGATATAACATATCAACCAAGAACGGCAATTAAATCGCAAATATTAGCAGACTTTGTAGCTGACTTTAGCAACAATATTACCCCTGAAGTGGAAAAAGAGTTACAACTCTTCAATGGTGTAAACCCAGGTCAATGGACCCTATTTACAGATGGCTCTTCTAATGTAAAAGAAGTTGGATTAGGCATTGTACTGACATCACCCACGGGTGAAAAGATACGACAGGCTATTAAATGTTATCCAATCACTACCAATGAAGCAGAGTATGAGGTTGTTATTGCAGGTTTAGAATTGGCATGGGAGCTGTCGATTCAACAAATCGAGATCAACAACGGTTCTCAATTGGTGGTAAACCAAATGCAGGGGACTTACATCGCTTGAGAAACTCGAATGCAACAATACTTAGAAAAGACACGAGAACTTGTAAGACAGTTCAAAATGTGGAAAACAATACAAATACCCAGGGAGAAAAAAGCTGAAGCAGATGCGTTAGCAAACCTTGCGGCATTCACAGAAGTGACCAATAAAGACAACGCCATTGTTGTCCACCTCTTTCATTCAACGATTGACCAAGACAGAAATGAGGTATCTTTCAGTAATTTAACTTGGGATTGGAGAAACGCAATTCTCAATTTTTTGCATAGTGGTACCGTGCCTAAAGACAAGAAAGCAGCTCAAGCGCTTCTCCGCAAAGCAACAAGATATTGTCTTGTACATAACACGTTGTATCGTAAAATGTTCTGAGGACCCCTAGCTAAATGCCTCGGACCTAATCAAACGGAGTTCGTGATAAAACAAGTCCACGAAGGACATTGTGGAAATCACGAAGGAGCAATATCTTTAGTAAAAACCCTAATCAGAGCAGGGTACTATTGGCCTAAGATGGAAGAAGACGCAGAGAATTTCATCTCAAAATGTGATAGGTGTCAACGGTTTGCCAATAATATGCACAGACCAGCGGAGCTATTACATTCTATCATATCACCATAGCCCTTTATGAAATAGGGAATGGATATAGTGGGACCTCTTCCCCTAGCTAAAGGACAGTTACGATTCCTTCTGGTGCTTACTGATTATTTCACAAAATGGGTCGAAGCGGAAGCATTCAAACAAGTGCGGGAAAAGGAGGTCAAAAGTTTCTTATGGCCACACATAATATCCCGATTTGGAATTCCAAAGGAGATCGTGTGTGATAATGGTCCACAGTTTATAGGCTCTCAAATCACGGAGTTCTTCGAAAGTTGGAAAATTAAGCGGATTGCTTCAACACCATATCTTCCCGTGGCTAACGGACAAGCTGAGTCTACGAACAAAATCATTATCAACAATATAAATATTCTCTTAGATAAATCCAAAGGCAGTTGGCCCGACGAATTACCAGCGGTATTATGGGCATATAGAACTACGTCAAAAACAGCTACGGGAGAAAACCCTTTCGCACTTGTTTATGGCTCAGAAGCATTAATACCCGTGGAAATCGGCGAACCAAATTTGAGGGTGACAACAGCTACGGAGCAAACAAATAACACCGAACTCCAAACCAATTTGGACTTTCTCGAGTCACGAAGAGAAGCAGCTCTAATACGGATGGCAGCTCAAAAGCAAATCATAGAGCGATATTACAATCGTAAAGCTCATCTCAGATATTTTAAAATTGGGGACTTGGTACTTAAAAAGGTTTTCCAATCAACAAAAGAAACAGGAGCTGGTAAATTGAATCCAAATTGGGAAGGACCCTATAAGGTCCGGGGCATAGATGGGAAAGGTGCGTACGAGTTGGAAGCCATGGACGGCAGGATTCTACCAACGAGCTGGAACGCCATCCACTTGGAGAAATACTACTTCTAAGGAAAAGAAATACCCCCGGTCAGGTATCGCATGTTCGATTTTATATTTGAATATTTAAATTTTACTAACTTTTTTAGATGATAGGCAAAAAGATAACCCATCACCAGATGATGACATTAGACGTGCAAAGACGCGAGGAAATAACACAATTCCCGGTCTAGGGTTACACTTTCTGATGGATATTTTAAAGGGTTAAGCAGTCATCATCTAAAAAAGTATATACCTTCGAGTCCGAAATGTTTTCCTTTTTCAGGGAAAGGACCACAAAGAAGGAACAATCAAGTGCTCAAGATATCATTCTTCAAAGCTCAAACACTGGGGGGACTATACAGTATGGAATGCCAAGATGAAGCAAAAAGACTGCCAGAAGTCAAAAGCTCGAGCCTAAAATAACCATTTAACCAACAAGTCAAGTGATACGAGCAAAACCAAAAGAACTGAAGACTCCAGCACAAGAATTACAAAGCCTACTCTAAAAAACCTTCGAACCATGTTCAGGTTAAAAGGTGAAGTATCAGCTATGACGAAGAAATGTACATCTTACACTTATACAAAAACTGCTGCGACAAAAAATAGTTAGGGATAGAAGATCATCATCATTGTACTTAGTCAAAAAACTGTTATAATCAAAAAACAGTTACGAAATCTTTGTACTCAAGTAGAAAACTATTATTCAAATAAAACAGTTACGGATGAAAGATCATAACCCTTGTATTTATTCTCAAAACTGTTATCAAATAAAACAGTTACGAATCACGATACATTTCTCTCGTACTTGTTATAAAACTGTTGCAAATAAAAACAGTTATGGGTAAAAACCCAACATTTACAAAAACTGTTACTAATGAAAAATAGTTATCTCCTTGTATTAACTCGAAAAAACTGTTACATATGAAAAATAGTTGCGAAATACAAGTGATTATCAAATCTGTTAAACAAAATAGTTGCAACATGAGTCTTAGATGATAAGCATAACACATGTAAAATGCTGTGAAAGTTCAAACAAAAACTTCTCGCAAAAACATTCTTAAACATGTGAGAAATTCCTATCACTCTATTGCATTCCAATGAAGTTGAGACGTCTTCTTCATTAAGTATTAATCAAAAAGGGCCCTAACTCATAAACAAAGCCTGTCACAAACAAAGGCTAAAAATTTATACGAACACTACACCTACTGTGAAAAGGTTCAAAGTGAAATATGCATTTTTCATGCAAAAAAGCTAAGAGGTACAAACAAAAACCTCAGAAAAGCAATACATACAATCGACTTAAAAGAGTAACATTCAAACTCATAGCAAAAAGTCTCGAGATTGTATTGAAATTAAAATAAGCGGCTAAGTCGAAAACTAAGTACTAACTAGTACTTAGCCACATAAGTATTTATATTTTTATGCCCCTAAGTTGTCAGTTGGGGACTTTAAAGTTTCAAACTTACCCCCGATGGAGCTGGGAGTAACCACATCAATCCAAAGAAATTAAAAAAAAAAGGAGTGGGGATAACAAAATCTTCATTCTTAAGGAGGAGGAGAGTTGACTTCTTCAGGAGGAGGAACGAAAGTTGCTTGAAGATCATGGGCTTCATCATATGGAGAAAATTCAAGACCCCGCTGGGTCTTATCCATGGATTCTTTAGATTTAGCAATCTCGGTATCGAGGTCGAAACCCTCCTGGCCCATTCATTAACGTATCATGACGAACACTCATATACGCCCAACTCACGTCAACAGCCGTCGCCTCTTCAAGGTCACTATAGTCCTTTGACCATGTCTGAATTTCAATCTTCAAGTTATCCTTCTCAGCTTCGGCGGCTTCAAGGGCAACCTTCAAAGGTACAACTGACTCCTCCAGAGTTCGAACTTTGACCAGGGCTTCACGAAGATCCTCTTGAGTCTGGGAAAGATTTCGTACAAGTTCACTGGAGTATTCCTCCTTCTGCCCCAACATATGCTTTAGATTCCTGATTTCCTCCGTGGCTTTCGAATACTGTTCAACAAATGAGGATTCAAGAATGTCTTTGTCCTTGTTGACCTGGCTGGAAGAATCTCTCTCCACTGCTAACTCCGTATCAGCAATCCTCAACTGCTCCTTTAAGGTATGCCTTTCCTCCACTAGAACATCCATGTCTATCCTTAAGCCATCATAT
>ML261065.1:92970-127993 GCA_005239495.1 Nicotiana undulata
TGTTATTCGAAGAAAATTGTATGTATGAAAAATTCAAAGGCATACCTTCAAAGAATTGTGCACCACTTCGTTGGCCCAAGTAAGACTTGAATGGCTGTCAAGTTTGGACCTTTCTTCAGAGCCGATCAAAGGTTTGAGCCACACTTCAGGCTCACCCGTCTTCTTAAAAAGACTCCCTCCGGCTGGAACCTCAATTATAACCCTCCGCATCTCCCTGCTGGAAGACCCTACTTCCACAAGAGAAGGCACGAAAGGAGGAACGGAGGGAGCAACAACAGATACGGACGGACGAGGAGCCAAGGGAGCCACGAGCACATCAAAAGATACGGATGGATAAGGCGTTGAGTAAATAACAGATACGGACAGAGGAACGGCAGTAATAGCAAGAGGAGTAGGAACAATAGCAAAATCAGGAAAGATAGTAGCTAAGGGAACATCACCAGGGTCTAGCTCAAACCCTTCATGGAAAAGACGGTCGGCAGGATCTTGAACCGGGGACTGAGATTCATCTCGGGAAGAAGAGGGCCTAATTTCCAACACAGAAGGAAGAGACTTGGGAGCAGATTCATTACTCGCCTTCTTCTCGACCGGTGCACCAAAGAACCCTTTCTTCCTTCTTCCTCTTCCCCTCCAGAATGGGGATCACTGACTTTTCTCTTCAAAGAACTGGCAAGGATGCTCTGAGCATGGGACGAAGACATCTTCGGGAGCGACAATCCAGATGCCCCACGGGCAGAAAACCCTATCAAGAAAAAAAGGAAACATTAAATGAGAATAAAAAGAACTCAGGTAAGGCAAGAAGTAAGAAAAACTTCGCTTAACGTGGGTCTTAACAATCCAATTGTACTTCATAGAAAAGTACTTCCAAGATCTTTCTTCAACAGGAGCGGAAGACAACATTCTTTCTACCCAATCACGAATATCGGAGACATTCTCGACGGTATTCATGATTGCTGAAAAAGAAATGAAAAACAGATGCGGTATTAAAAACGCAATTCAAATCTAAATGAAGAAAATAGATCCGAACCAAAAAGTACTTACGTGCACGGTTCCACTTCTCAGGGAAGGGAAGATTGTTTTCACCAACTAAAACAACAGTGGGAACGGCAACGTACTTGAGGTACCAACCTCTGTCCTTATCGTCACCTGGGGTTACTAAAACTCTTTTACTCCGAGCAGCCAGAGTAAAAACCCCTTGCGAATTAAGACAGGAGAATATAAATGAATAAGATGGTGGAAGGTTAAGGGAACTAAAACCTTAGATGCTAAAACTCTCAATCAAGCAACTATATGAAGAAGCGGCAAAACTCGATGATAACAGGGTCAATGGGAGGTTTAAATCCTAGTGTAAAAGGATAAGTGTAAACGAAGGAATAAACCGTCTTGTAAGACATAATCCTCTGATTATTATTTGGCACAAGAATAGGAATATTAGACTCCCAATAACACTCCCTGCGGACAAGAGGAATGTGACCTTCAGTAATAATTGTCGCATACTTCTCTACACTCTCCAAAGAAGAAGACTGTTCAACGATAGATGAATTTTCCCTTGTAAAGACTATCTCAGCAGGAATAATTTCGTCAACTTTGGGTTCACGAATATCATCCTTACTCTTAGAAACAGAGTGAGAAGACCTAGCTCTAGGGGACAACAAAGACCTAGCGGAAGGAGGAGAAACCATAGAAGAAGAAGAACCTCTAGTAGAGGCAGATCCCAGACTCCTTAGTCGACCACCTCTCCGGCTCCTAGATGGAGCAGAAGAAGATGCTAGAGTCTCTACGTCTATAACCTTTTCTGGTTGGTTTGATGAAGACATCTTTACGAAAACAAAGGAAAATTCTTTGCAAAAGAGGAATTAAGTATGGAAGTGTTCCGTGAAAGTAAAGAAAGGAAGAAGACTATTTATACATAAGGGCAACCGTCAAAACATGGAAGAATAATGATGGAAAGTCACAATCAAAGATGTCACTTCGGGACTGATATACCTGCAAAAAGCCTTAAAAAGCACCGATTCATTCCAGAGCCAATCAGAAAAGGACACATAGAAGGAGCATTAAATGGAAGTGATAAACGACGACTATGTTCATAAAAAGATACAATGTTATGAAGCAAAGCGGCGGCAAAATATTTCCGCCATAAATACATATCCACTTATCAAATATTGATCGATAAATATATGGTAAGTGAGGGGACTATCTGTATTGGTAAAAAAGAGTCTCACATGTAAGCAAGACCTTGACAACTCAGTTAGCTACGTGGGCCAAAGAAAACGTCACAGATGGACATGATTTTATAAAGAGGTACGCGATTAATTCAACAAGCACGAGCGCGAGATTGACTCGACAGACACGGGATTGATTCGTCAGCCACGAGTGCATTAGCCACGGGAAACCCAACGAAGAAGAAGAGATGCGGTCATAAAGAACCCAAACAAAGTCACGGATAGATTCGAGAATCAACAGTTAATGACTTACACGTTATGTAAATCCTATATAATAGTAACGGCTATCCTTTGATGATCCTTTGTAACGCCTCACTAATGTAATAATTAGACATTAATGAGCAATCATTACAACAACCAAAACGTTATGCTAGGAAGCCCCTATATAAAAAGGAAAAATTGTAATCCACGGGATCATCTGAATTCTCGAATACAAACTGCTTTACTTTTCTACATTCTATACTGCTTATTATTTCTTTATTCATTATATTATTCACTCGATTATCAGTAGCCCGCGTTTATCCTAAAATAGCTTTGGTCAAGGAATCTCATTCCTTGGTTAAACAAATTATGTATAATAATAATACAATAATCATCTAGATGTCGATATTATTACGTTAGTATAATACATGAATCTAAAATAAAAGGACATCATCAAAACTTGTAAATGATCAATTTTGTCATGTTACTTTGATAATTGTGTATTATAATTTAAAACTATTTAATATAATGGTATCTTAACAAACACTTATTTGTACAATAATTTTTTTGCATGTTTCCTCCTAATTCTTTGATTGTTATGTCTTAACCAAAGCTCTTGTTGTCGATCTTGATATCCTTCTTGAAAGTGCAATATACAGTTATTTTTGCAAGAAAATATATTGCAATAAATATAATCCACTATTTTGGATATTTTCCCTTTTGCTTTATTTATTATATTCGCAAAACATAAACATACTAAAAATTATTTTCACTCAAATTTAAAAGGATATTCTTTAGTTTCGAAAGACAAAGTTGAATTCATGGATAAGAATATACTTAAAACCACATTGACAAGTATCATATTTTTTACATATATGACATTATTGTCAAAACTTCTATATATTGTATGTGTGCTATTACATAAGATATTCGGCGTATTTAAGTTTCCATCTGTATAGTAGAAGGCCATTTGGTATTAAAGTATTAAAGTATTATTTTTTGTAGTAATTATTGGTATAACCTTTTGCCGAATCAAAAATCGAAAAATATTTTGTTTTCTATAAATTTTTGCAATCAACCTTTTACTTTGTTGATCAACATATTCATTTCTGCTACCTAAAATATCTTTTTAATTCTATCATGCGATTTGCACAAATTGTGTTTAATCTAATAATAAAAATATTTCTCTTATTAAATGCACTACTATTATTATTGGGATTAATAACCAAGTGTTCAGAAAGAACCAAATCATCTTTTATTGGATGTTCTTCGTCGTTTCGAACACAAAGCAAGAAGACTTTACTGGATCTGTCCTTACTTTATATTTCTTGTCACTTGAACATTTTTCATTTGAAGCTAGAAGTGTATCTTTGGCAATCTAGGCTTTACAGTGTCTGCTTTTGTCGACTTTGAAATTAATGGTAGTACTTGACATAAATCACCTTCCAAACTATTACTAATTTTTTACTAAATGGTTCATTAATATCTAATATATCTCTAGAACTACGGGCAACTATTTTGATCGTTTGACACTTAGGGTGTGTTTGGTATAACGAAAAAATATTTTCCGTGAAAAATGTTTTCTTGGAAAACAAATAGTAATTTTATTCATTTTCTGGTGTTTAGTACGCAAATCAAGGAAAATATTTTCTCAAGAGTATTCTTAAATAATTTTGATACAATAAACATGAAGCCATAAACCTTCGAACCAACAACCTTCCGAACCCACAAATTTCATAAATTTCTGAACCGCAAAACTTTTGAAACCACGAAATTTCGAACTCATAAACTTTATAATTTCTAAACCCGTAAACTTCAAAACACATAAACCTCCGAACTCATAACTTTGAAACTTGTAAAATTTTGAACCTGTGAACCGAAAGATGAAAAAAGTAAAACTGAAAATATATTTAAAAAAATATNTTTTGGAGAGATGGCATGAGGTGTGTGGTGGGTTGGTGAGGGTATAGAATAGGGTGGGGAAGTTTGAGAATGAATTTTGAAAAATGTTTTCCCTTCTCTTGATAGGGAAAACATTTTCCTCCAATTGGAGGAAAAATAAGTTGATGAGAAAAATATTTTCCAAAACATTTAAACCAACCAAACATGGAAAAATTGAAAAACATTTTCCATAAAACATTTTCCTTCGTACCAAACACACCCTTAGTCATAAGTGATTCATCACATATTATCATTTTTGCTTTCTTTATAAATTTAGTACTATTGCTCTACTTTGATATTTTGTGATGGTTATTTAAGTTTTTTGAAGAGGTATATCAAATCTAAAGTGGACCTCACAATAAAATTTTGTTTTAAATATTTACTCTTAAGTATAATTTTATCCAACATAAATTTTATTTTCAGAGAGTAAAAGACTTATATGACATTTCACTTTTAGATCTTTATGTTTGTAGATTCATTAGTTGTCTTGACTCTTACCAGTTTCCTCTTTCTCACACATTTATATTCTTAAATATTTTCTTGGTTGTTGTTTAATAATAGGTTATTTTTTAATATTACACAAAAAATTATAAAAAAAATATTACTTGAGTAGGAAAATAGTGCAAATATAATATAAAAATATATTATCTTGGGAGTATTCTTTCTCAATTTCAACTCTTTATGCAGTCCATTTAATATTACTTTTATTTTTTCTTAGTATTGAACATTATAGAGTGGTATTGTATTGCCAATACGAAGGATTCTTATGAATTGATTTTATTACACCTTCCTAAATATTTTTAATAAGAATTTAATAGATAAAATTTTATTAATTTCAAAATATTAAATATTAAAAATTAGCATAGAAGGTATTGTAGTCCAAAAAATAAGTTTTTGTAATTATTCCTTTCCCTATGAGTTCTTCTTTTTAATATTTTAGGGCTATTTTGACATATTAATATTATATTTATGCTTTTACAATAATATAGGTTCTCCTTTGTCTAAATGGATTTGGACAATATATACATACTCAAATTAAATTAGTAATAAGACATTATAATACGTTTTTAAATTAAATTAGTAATAGGTATTTTTTAGAAGTATAAGCTAATGACTAAAGATATTTACTTGTTCAATTTTAAATGAATTAGACAACCCGAAAGTAATTATACTAATAGGATTCCTAAAGGTAATCACGTAGGATTCCTAACGTGCAGTATTGTGTCCTAAAACTAATATGATTGTAAGGCTAATATCTAGAATTTCGATTATACCCTTTTATTATGAGCTATTATGCTTAATATTATAAGGTTATTTTTGTAAACTGACATTGTATTCATCCTTTTATAATAATATAGATATATATAATAAAGGCAGAAAAGGAAATGCAAAATAGAAAAAAGCAGCAAATTGCAAGAAATAACTACAACTCCAGGAAATAAGCCAACAACTTCCAAAATTTACTAATCCTTAAGTGCAAAAGAGAATACCGTAAAACTAAAACGGCTCAAGGAAACGTAAACACATAGGTTTTTGCGGCGCGCAACCCAATCCCACCGTACATCTCATATTTCTCCCTTGTTTTCTCATAATAACATAGCCAATAATAAATATATATAAAAGTGTTGTGGCGCGCAACCCGATCCCGCCATATCACATTACCATAATCATAGTTCACCCTTATACCACCACAATAATCCACCCTAATTACATTTATTGCAGCGTGAAACCCGTTCTTACCGTACAATATAGATTCACTCTTATCCACCTCAACATATCACTCTTATTACACTTTTTGCGGCGTGCAACCCGATCCCACCATATCAATATCAAGTACTCAGTGCGCACAGTAAATTCAATTCAAATCACAGAAAAATCCTTCAAAATTTCCTAAGCACCAAACCGAAACTTGTACACCATGAAAGTTCACATAAATAGTACTACCAAGCGAGACCAATTCAGAATTGACAACTAGAAGGTACAGATAAACCAACTCAAGCAAATAGTATGATGGAAAGAACTAATATCATGATCAGGAGGAAACAAGGACTAACATGTAGCAATTAGGCATGGGTACACAGTTAGAACATGTAACAATTAAGACATGAAAAGAGATAATAAGAAAAGCGGAAAAACATGGAAAACAGATAATTTGGGCGGCTCATAAGCACTCGCCACCTCACATATACGACGCTAACATGAAATTCACATAACAAATAGTCCGAGTGTTCCTAATTCCCTCAAGTCAAGGTTATACACAACACTTACCTCGCTTCCAAAACCACTCACTACTCAATCATAGCCTTGCCCCTCAAACAAGCCTCCGGACGAGTAGAATCTAGCAAATTACAAACCAAACTATTCAAATTAAGCCTTAGGAATTACTCATGGTTGCAAGAATTCAATTTAGGTCATTTTTGAAAAATTCAATAATAGTCAACACACGGGCCCGCTTCGTCCAAACACGAAATTCAGACCAAAATTCGATTACCCATTCACCCCTGAGACCGGTTATGTAATTTATTTTGGAATCCGACCTCAATTTGTGTTCTAAATCCCGTATTTACCAAGTCCCTAACCAAAACCCCCCGATTCCATCATGAAAACTCTAGATTTTAGGTTGAAAACTTGTGAAATGTAGCGAAAGATTGAAAGGAAATAGGTTAGAATCACTTACCAATGATTTGAGGAAGAAAGAGTCATGGAAAAATCGCATAAGAGGTTTTAGGTTTTGAAAATTTGAAGAATGAACCAAAAAACTCGTCTAAGTCATATTTTGTTCAGTTGCAGATGTCGCATTTGCGACCAGGACTTTGCAAATGCGAAACTCCCACTTTTCTATTGCCTTCGCAAATGCGGAATCTGAGGATTGCAAATGCGAAGAATCTCCCTCCCCAGCTCCCAACACAAATGCAAAACTTTGTTCGCAAAAGGTGACACTGGCCTCAACAGATGCGACCTCATGATCACAAATGCGAACCTAGGCTGACCCAGGCACACTTCGCAAATGCGTAGATGGCTCGCAAATGCGAGCCTGACAGAAGATGGAAATGTTCGCAAATGCGAACTCTGATCTCACAAATGTGAGATCAGAGGCCAGTTCCCAGAAATTGCAGATACCAACAAATGTTGTAAGTCTAATTCACTCTGTAGCCTATCCGAAACTCACCCGAGCCCTGGGACTCTAAACCAACTATGCACGCAAGTCCAAAAATATCATACGAACTTGCTCGCTCGATCAAAACACCAAAATAACACCTAAAACTACGAATTGAATACCAAGCCAAATGAAATTTGCAAGAAAACCTTGAAACTTCTATTTTCACAACCGGACGTCCGAATTACGTCAAACTAACTCCATTTTTCTCCAAATTTCACAGACAAGTCATAAATATGGTATTGGACTTATACCGGACTTCGGAACCAAAATACGGATCCGTTATCCAAAAAGCCAAACTTTGGTCAAACATTTCAAATTCATTAAGCCTTTAACTTTCAAATTTCGACAAAGTCCGATATCTCGGGATAGGTACTTCCGAATTCGATGATGGGCATACGCCCAAGTCCCAAATCATGTTATGGACCCAGCGGGACTGTCGAAACACGAATCTAGGTCCGTTTACTCAAAATATTGACCGAAGTCAACTCAAATGAAGTTTTTAGGCAATATTTCATATTTTACTCAATTTTCACATAAAAGTTTTCCATAAAGTAACACTTGGGAAGCACATAGACATATGAACGAAATGATCAATGAAAGTTTTATGGATAAATAATTAAGCTCTAAGGTTAAGTTATGTTTATTGCAAACAAAATATATATCCAAAGAAAATCTCGAAGTAGACATTTTAAGTTATTTTTCTTTTTCATTTTCAAGAGACCCAACGACTTGTATTACAGGTTTTGTGTTATCCAAGCTAATAACCTCTCTTTGGCTCTTTACTTCGAGAGGCCTAAAGTGGACGTAACTTAAATATAAAGTATTGGTATATTTTATTTCATTGTGTAAACAAAGTACAATATAAAGCTTATTGTACCAAAGTAGTGTTAGTAAACTGTATTTGTAAAATAATTCTGGAGAATATAAAATAACATATAAACAGAAATGTAAAAGAAAAGAATTTAAAAGAAAGGAATTTAATCCCATCCTAGTACCCAAGGTTGTGGATTATTTCCTCCAAGGATAGAAAGAATTACATGGTGTAGCGGTACTTCAAACCCCAGTGTTTCAGCAAACACAAAGTTCGATAGCAAATCACACTTATTGTTGCTTTATTTATAGTTAAAACAATGCAGAAGAAAGGAGGAGAACTCAGAAATTCATATGGAAAATCTGAGAGAATGGACTGGTATTCATAGTCAATGTTGAGCTATGTAAACTGAAGACTCTTCAGAAGGTTGTTTATGTAAAATGGCTATTTACGCAACAATAAACCGGGAATTCAAGAGGAAAAACCGGAAAGCGGAAAACGGATAACAGAAAAACACTTAATATTCTGTTGCTGCTGGATTTAATATTAATTTTTTATTTACAATAATCGAATATTTAATAACATTTCTGTTAATATTTACTATTGACGAATAAAATTTGGTTCAAAAAATTAATCAATCAATCATTTGACCGAAGCCGAAGCCAAGCGAGCGACGGCGACGACGTGTGGCTTGCCTTCTTCTTAACTCTTTAAGAGCTAGAAGAAGAATAATTGTATATATATCCATAAATAACTTTTTCCTCTTCTAATATGGGACAATGTCCCTTTGTCAAGGAGAAAAACTCAAATCTTTCATTTCCCTCCATTTTTTATTCACCCTATTTTAAGCTATATTTACGCTTAAAAACCCAACAAGTATCACATATTTGGTCAATGCTGGTTGAAAAATGTAAGATAGGTTTTTTTTGGTTGCTATATATATATTTGGACAAGATGTATAAAATATTAGTACTACTTGTAGTGATCGGCAGCTTCATATTCATATGTAAAGGGGATAAATAATATTATTCTAAATAAGTTGTAGTGTCTCTCAAATATATGAGAACATAATAAATATATCTCACGTTCCATTTATGTCCTACTTATCTGTTAGTATTATCACCGATAACGTGTGCGAGATTCAAGAGAATTTATAGTGTTTTAATCGCTAATCTACCGCGTCGCTAATCATTATAGGTCATTTATTAAGACTGTGAATTGGCGCTATTGTTTTTGTTGGTGAATTGACATTATTGATCTGCTCTATGATCACTTATTTGGGGGAAATACGGGGTGGAGGGAAATAATAACTTAAAGGTTCGATCGAACTCAATAGTTTTTGTTCAAATGATTTGTTTTAATGAAATTCCTTGAATATATATAAATTATTAATTTAGAACTCAATAATTTAAAAGATTTAAAAATAAGTTTCAGATCCTGGCTTCGTCTCTGGAAAAAAAACCAAGGCGTCATGGAAAATTTAAGATGATAGATGAACTTGTAGTTGTAATTATGCTTTAGTCACTAATTGAGGTCCTATATTTACTTGGGGATTTTAAACCCGCATAAAAATTATCTGGGATTTTATTCGCATGTAAACTACCTACAAATTTTTCCATAGAAAATTCTACATATAGGCATGAGATTTTTGGTAAAATATTAATGAAACTTAGGAGTTTTCTTGCGGAAATAGCTGCAAGTACAAAATTTTGCTGTATTTTTATATATTTGTATTAAGTTAATACCCATATATATTTTTTGTATACATTATATAGACCTCCCCCCACCTACGGACACGATACTATCATGCATTTTTACTCATCACAAAATATAGTATAACCAATTAGCTACTCAAAATTATTATTAGCAATTTTCCTAATTATACGGTCTATTCTCTATGCTTAGTTATCAAGTGCAGACATTTACGACTCTTGGCCGATGCGGGACAAGAATGTCCCAGCTGCCACTTCCCCATGTAGTACTAATGCTGACCTCTTTTTTTTTTTTTTTTTTTTTTTTAAATATATATTTCGTTTTGTAAAAAGATGCATTAATTAAGAATTCCATATATCAAATGAAACCCTCTTATCCAAGTAATAACAAATTACATTTATATTACTTTTAAATTTAAGGTATCCTTAGTTATTTTTCAAATTTTCATTTATATTTCTTGAATAATATATTACTTTTTTCTATATAAACAATACATTAATTAACAAGAATTATACATTGTACATGATAATTAGTAAGAATTATTTCCCTAATCCTAATAAAATACACATGATTAAGTTATTTTAATAATAGTAGGATTTAATCACAAGATGATAGTAGAAAGTAGAATTATAAGATCATTCGATATTAAGTTTCAGTACTAACAATCTTAATTTATATCATTTTATATATGCTATAATTGGAAATTATCTAATCAAATACATGTGAAAAAATGTATTATATAAGATAGAAAGTTAATAAAACTTAGTTACATTTTTATAAATGTTACATAATTTTTCTCTGCATAGAAATTAAACTTAAATAGGTATCAATTATTTAGTTACATTTAGTATATTTTCTGATGATATTAGTTGAAATATATTAAATGCAGTCGTATCTTAGCTTTATTAAGTCCTTTATATCAACCATATTAAAATTTTAATTAATAAAATGATTTGCTTTGTGATAATTTGTTATTGAATTTGCTGAAAAAAGTAATAACTGACTATGTTATGCTAAATGACTTATAATATCCAATCCAAACATATATACATCATTAAACTTTATATAGGATCAACAATTTACATTTAACTACACATAAATCGAATAATTATAATAGATAAAATTTCTTCCTATGTATATCTTTTACGTATCAAGTTTTTGTAACTTTCAGAAAAATATAATTTGTTAAGTTAAAAAGTAACATCTTCTTAGAAATTCATATAATATTTTAAAATTTATTTAAAGAATTTTAAACTTAAATATATAGTTATAAAATTTTGAGATAAATTCTCAAATATCATATATCCAATTAAAACAAAAATAATTAAAAATCTATCTAAATCCTAAGAACAAATCCCAATCAAATCCGTATAATGAAATACTCAAGTAAATTCTCAAGAAACAATTTTCGTTTAAAACCACACAAATAATTTTTAGTTAATTTTTTAAGTAATAATTTTTTTAGGTATATCCCAAGCTATAATACCAAGAATAAATTTCTAGCAAAACTTACACAATGTAATCCCCATGAAATTCCACCAAATAAGTAAATCTCAAGATTTTTTTTTACCTAAGTTCACATCAACCAAATCTCTAGGTAATTCCCAAGGTAAGAAAATTTATAAGTAAATCCCCAAGAAAAATATCCCTAACTAAATTTGTAGCAATAATATCTCCAAGTAATTCCATTGCTAAGATAATCCCCAGATAAATCTCCAAAAAAGAATTCCAGCTAAACCCGCAGGAAAAATATTTCCAGGTAATTTTTCAAATAAGCAAATCCCCAGGTACATCCTCAAGAAAATATCCCCAACTAAATTCGCACGTAGAATTACCTAAGGATTTTCCTTCGAATTAACATAGGATTTTTTTCCATTTTCTTTATTTGCTTACATACGAGTTTTCTTACATAAATGTATTTGCCGATTTATTTTCGCGGGTAATTTCACAGGTACTATTTTGGAGCATAATGGCGCCAAAATTACCTACAAATTTTCCTAGTAAAATATTTATCGCAGGTAAAAAAAATTTAAATTTAGGAATTCTAGTGTTTCCCATGAAAATCCGCAAGTATCGTCTGCGAATAAAAATCCTAGGTAAAATCCCCATGTAATTAGTGATGGATTATAATAAGAAGCGGAAGCAATTCCAGTATCAATATCACATGTAATCTAGACAACTAGCATAAACGAATTTCACGGGTTACCTCTTGAAGCGTGAACAAGGATCCTCTATCACGTGAGCCTCCAATTCCACAGCAACTCAATGAATTCTTCATCATCAGCATGATAAAGATTCGCGAACGTTCCACGGTCTTATACTGTGTTACCCAAATAATATTCGGAAATTGCACGTGTGGGCGAAATTTATAGGAAAATAGGCTGAAATTTTCGGCCACTTTTTTCCTTTTCCTCTAGGTGAAAAACCTTATGTATTTATAGCACAAGTTTTAAAGGTTAAAACCCGTTTCCAAAACCTGTTGGGTTTTCTTTTCCATCAGAAAAAAGGGTTCCTTTATTTTCTATTATTTAGGCACAACACGGACCACATAATTTGATTAACAGGGCTTCCAATTATGAAATTAATTTATAATTTTCGAAATTAATATCCACCATAATTAATTACGAATTATTCCACTAAAAAATCATAATTGCGCTCCTTATTCAATTTCGAAATTCATCCATTAAATCTTATTTTACTCCCCATGTTAAGATTCATATACTAATCAATTAAATTAAATTATTGACGGTTTAAATTATTTCCTTTAGACTTTCGCTTAACTTATTTCATGTGACGGATACAAAATTCATAGGGCGGCTTTACACATGAAAACTTATAAGCTTTCATAAAGGTGTATCATCAATCTCTAAATCGAGACATGGATTTCATCAACTAACTATTATTTTGCTAATGTATATTATTATTATTATCCAGTTTAACAGGCATATTGACCCACGAAAGAATCTCGCATTTTAATAAATTAAAACAATATAATATACACAACCAATAATAATTATATCAATATTAAGAGTATAAGTACATTTAATGGCTAGAGAGTTTATTTTATTAAGTCAGTACAAAAATACTTATCTTTACTTGGTCCATTCAGTACATACAAAATGTATTAGCACAAGAAGTTGAAAAAAAATATTCTCATAATCAAGATAAATTATATTTAAATCTTGTTGCTACAATCATCCATGATGGTTTGTCCAATTCCATCATTAAATTGTGAACTCAAACTTTATACTTATAAGAACCGATGATCTAATCTTTCGTGTATAAACTAAAATCTATACACTAAATCATATAATATAAGTAAAGGACACAGACTAATATATGACCTATTTAAAACTTTATTAAAATTGAATAAACAATTGTTCCATAATAAATATTATATCTAAACCAAACTCATGATTAATAGTATATATCCCAATAATTAACACTTTTCATGTAGTGTTAGTCTAATATTAGTTTAAACAGAAGGACATTATCAATAAAGATTTGTATAGTCAACCCTACTTGTTTGTAATTGAGGCACAAGTATTATATGAGTTAATAAGATGATTGGGGAAGGAGAAAAAGGAAAAGACGGAGAAGAAAAGAGAGCTCTTGGTCAAAATCAAACCCCTGTTGTTGTTGCATATAGAGTAAGTTTTAAAATGTTTGGGTAGACTATGCAAAAATGTAGGGTAAATTGGCGTATAATAAACTTTAGTGGTCTGATTTTTTTTTAAACTTTGTGTATAGCAAAAACTTAGTGCACTGAAGTGTCTTTTAGACTATGCTTACAATGGTAGAAGGTAGCAAATATTTGGTGAAATAATTAGATGAGGGTTAATTCAGATAGACTGTAAGGTCATATAATTACCCGGAGGAAACAAATAATTCAGATAGATTGTAAGGTCATATAATGACCTTTTCCAAGTTACTGCGTATTGATTGCTTGTCTTATTATATTTTGGTTGTTAATTGTTTGCCTTATTATTTATAGCTCATGTTAGAGCGTTAGCCTCAGTTAATTATATTCGTTTGTAAGTTGTTACTCCCTTTGGTCCAAAATTAAGTGACTTTTTCGTTATTTTCACACAAATAATGAAATTGACCATATTAACCTTTATTATCTTTTCACATAAACTGTTTACTTCGAAAATAGTTTTAACAATTATGTGGAAATCCCCTCACCAGTCGAGGATATAACCACTTACAAAGCAGGCTTCCTAAGTGTATATACATATCCATTCACTTTAGGTCTCGAAGAACCTTCTTTACCCCTTCTAGATCCAATGATTCTCGACTTCTGTCGACAATATCGGGTGACACTCGGCCAGATCTACCCTTCCTTCTAGCGGATTGTTCATCCAATTAGGTATTTTTCGAGCAAGGTCGAGGGGATGCCTTTTACCCTCGACCATCTGATCAGACTATATAGTCCTCGTCTCTATCGAGGTGGCCTGATAAAATTACAACGTCGATCTTCGAAGTCTTTCTTCGCTAGCATCGATGAAGATAAAGACCTAGGGTGGATGAGCCTCTTTGTTTGAGTCAGGACCTCTGACCTGATTCCCGTCGAAAAGATGCCTTTTCCCGAGGCCTTACATGGACACGGTTCATTCGATCGCTTGGCCCATTACATCATTTTCCTACCGAGGACCTCTTTGGCTTGGATTATTTTCTTCGAAGATATAACCTCCGAGGGTGATGCCCCCCAGTATTCGAGGTTGATTGAAAAGAAGTCTTGAATACTTGTCGAGTTTTCCTTAGGTAGCATATAAGTGTTGCCTCGTTAAAAACCTAGCCGGTAAAACTCATTTGAGATAAAACCCAATCTAAGGGAAAAAGAGTGCAACACATGCTTAAACACCCAAGGTCTTCAAGCTGAAGGGTGCTTCGATATCTCCAATCGAAGACCTGTAAGGGGTTAGTATAAAGTATAAATGAAAAAGGGGTGAAGGTCATACCATGGCAATAATAGCGTTTGAGCAATGATATGTTCCAATTGTTTGGTAGTTGCTAACTTTCCATTGTGCTAAGTTTGTAGGATCCTTTCCCTACGACTCCGAGGACACGGTACGGTCCCTCCCAATTAGGGCCCAACTTACCTTCATTTGGGTTTCGAGTATTGAGGGTGACTTTCCTTAGAACTACGCCCCCGACTCCGAAGTAGCGGAGGTTCGTTCTTTTGTTGTAGTACCTTTCGATCCTTTGTTTTCGAGCGGCCATTCGAACTAATGCGGCCTTACGTTTTTCATCTAGCAGCTCGAGGGAGGTGTTCATGCCCTCGTTGTTCGAGTCCTCGGTGGTATGTTGAAATCTGACGCTTAGTTCCCCGACCTCGATCTGGATCAATTCCTCGGATCTATATACCAAAGAAAATGGGGTCTCCCCTGTGCTTGACTTTGACGTCGTTCGATACGCCCATAATACTTCGGGCAGTACTTCTCTCTGTTTCCCCTTTCGCATCATCTAACCTCTTCCTTAATTTTTGGATGATGGTTTTTTTGTGGACTTGTCTTGACCATTTGCACTTGGGTGATAAGGCGTTGATAAGATCCTTTTGATTTTATGGTCCTCGAGGAATTTCGTCACTTTGCTGCCGATGAACTGCTTCCCATTATCGCATGTTATCTCGATGGGTATCCCGAACCGGCATATGATGTGGTCCCATATGAAGTCAATGGCTTCTCTTTCTCTTATTTTCTCGAAAGCCTACACTTCTACCCATTTTGAGAAATAGTCAGTCATAAACAAAATAAATCTAGCTTTACCAGGTGCCGTTGGTAGGGGGCCAACGATGTCCATCCCCCATTTCATGAATGGCCACGGTGATAGGACCGAGTGAATTTATTCACCGGGTTGATGGATCATCGGTGCAAATCTTTGGCATTTATTACATCTTCGAATGAACTCCTTGGTGTCCTTTTCCATGTTATCCCAGTAATACGCCGCTCTGATCACCTTGCGAACCAAAGAATCGGCACCAGAATGGTTCCCACAAGTGCCTTCGTGGATTTCTCGTAGCACATAATCAGTGTCCCCTGGTCCCAAGCACACTGCCAGTGGTTCGTCGAAAGTCCTTCTATATAATGTTCCATTTTCATCGAGTGCGAATCGAGCTGCTTTGGCTCGAAGGGCCCTCGATTCTTTTGGGTCCGAGGGGAGCTTCCCATGCTTCAAGTATTCGATGTACTTATTTCTCCAATCCCATGTTAGACTTGTCGAGTTGATTTCCGCATGGCCTTCTTCGACCACTGACTTCGATAATTGGACGACAATCCCCAAGACAATATCATCTTCTTCGACCGATGACCCCAGATTCACAAGAGCGTCGACCTCGCTATTTTGTTCTCGAGGTACATGGACCAGTGTCCACTTTTTGAAGCGATGCAACGTCATTTGAAGTTTGTCTAAGTATATTTGCATTCTATCCTCTCGAACCTCGAAGCTCCCGTTTACTTGGTTTACTACCAAAAGAGAGTCGCATTTTGCCTCAATGACCTCTGCTCCCAGGCTTTTGGCCAGTTCGATACCTGAAATCATAGCCTCATACTCGGACACATTGTTAGTCAATTTTGAAGTTTTTATAGATTGTCTAATGATGCTGCTCGTAGGCGGTTTTAGAACTATACCAAGCCCGGATCCTTTCACATTCGAGGCACCGTCAGTGAAGAGGGTCCATACCCCCGATGATGTGCCCGTTTTTAACAAGAGTTCCTTTTCTACTTCGGGCACGAGGGCTGGTGTAAAATCGGCCACGAAGTCTGCCAAAATTTGAGACTTGATAGTCGTTCGGGTTGATACTCGATATCATACCCTCCGAGTTCGATAGCCCATTTGTCCAATCGGCCCGATAATTCGGGCTTATGCAAAATGTTTCGAAAAGGATATGTAGTTAATACACATATAATATGACATTGAAAATATGGTTTCAACTGCCTGGATGCACTTATTAATGCAATGGCTAATTTTTCTAAATGCGGATACCTAGTTTCAGCATCTCCTAGGATCCGACTGTAACAACCCGGTCTGTCGTTACGTAGAACCTGCATTATAATTACTACTATTGCCTTGTCATAGATTGGTTTAGCTGTTATTGATGTGTTAGAGTTGGTAGACTTGAAATCAAAATGGTTAAATGAGAATTCAATCACTTAGTCTTTAAAAATAACCTTAAAATGGGAAAAGTCAACTAAGAGTTGACTTATTGGTAAATGACCTCGGAATGCAGATTTTATGGCTTGGATAGCTTCGTTAGGTGATTTGGGACTTAGGGGTGTGTTCAGAATAATTTTGTGATGTCCGGTGTAGTATTGGGCTTGAATTGGCGAAAGTTAGTTTTTGGCGATTTCCAGTCGGCAGTGGAAAATAAGCTATCGGAGTCAGAATGGAATTTTGACAGTTGGAACAGGTTTGTAATGTCATTTTGGATGTGTCTGCAAAATTTCAGGTCAATCGGAGTTGTTTTGGATAGTTTCGGCATCGTTGGTGGATTTTAAAAATATCAAAGTTCTTAGGCTTGAATCCAGTGAGATTTTGGTGTTTTGATGTTAGTTTTAGTGTTCCGAGGGTGAAACTATGTTTGGATGATTACAAGTGACGTGCTAGTATGTTTGGTTGGGGGCCCGAGGGGCTCGGGATGGTTTGGAGTGGTAAACGGGGAGTTTGGAGGACTTGAACTAATGCTGTTTTGCTGGTGTGATGTTGCAGAAAAACTATGCTTCGCGTTCGCGGGTGGGGTCCTGCGTTCGCGAAGGGTTATCTGGGGAGGCTGCAGGTTTGTTCTTCGCGTTCGCGGAGAGACGGGTGCGAACGCGTAGGTCTAGGGAGAGGAAGCTCTGCGTTCGCGGTTGAATGAATGCATTCGCGAAGAAGATTGGGGACCCCAGGGATTTTGACCTTCGCGATCGCGAAGGGGCGACCGCGTTCGCGGAAGGTGGACCAGGTTGTGCATCGCGAACGCGACCCATTTGGTG
Source organism: Nicotiana undulata (assembly GCA_005239495.1). Classification (NCBI taxonomy): domain Eukaryota; kingdom Viridiplantae; phylum Streptophyta; class Magnoliopsida; order Solanales; family Solanaceae; genus Nicotiana; species Nicotiana undulata. Next base: position 110,992 of record ML261065.1, read on the forward strand.
CATTCGCGTAGGGTAATGGAGGCCTGGAGACTATTGTGCTTCGCGAACGCAGGGAGGGGGCCGCGTTCGCAATGAACAAGTAACTGGGCAAATATAAATTAAACCTTCCGCGACCCTAACATATTTTTACACCATTGTTGTACGGAAGAGAGTTTTTGAGGTGAGTTTTGAAGGGGAAATCAGTGTTCTTCATAGAGGTAAGTATTTTGATCATTAAAACTCGTTTATGGGTGAATATAGACCCTAATCTCGGCAATTAATTCATGAATATCAGTAGAAAAAGGGAGTTTAGGGCTTGAGATTATGAGACCTTTAAGGATCGATTTGAGGGGTCAAACGGACTCCGAATTTGATGTTCTTTATATGTACGGACTCGTGAGATGATGAAGACACAACTTTTTATAAATATTTTTGAGTTTCGGGACGCGTTCCCGGGGGTCGGGTTTTGACCAATTTCGAATTTTTGAGCTAAATTTGATATCTTTCGATTGGAATTCGTTCCTTAAGCATATATTGATGAGAAAAATCTGAACTTGGTAGATTTGAAGCATCCGGAAGTTGATTCGATAGGTAAACACATTGAGAAGTAATTTCGGGCTAGTTCGAGGTAAGTAATGTCTTTAAATCTTGTCATGAGGGTATGAAACCTCGGACTATGCACCCTTTCACGGATTTTGAAAAGAAAAGGTTGGAACTTTGTAAAATATCTTCCGTATTTAGGCGACTATTGAGTTGCTAAACCGACTTTTAGGCCTATGCTTAATTAGTAATTATTTTATTATGATATGATTTGGGTTGTAAGCCGTGTTTGGGGCCTAGTGCCGATCTGTTTTCCCTTTGAGGGTTGTGTTTACTATATTTTCCTCACTGATATGCTATGGTTTTACACTCAGTCTTTTCCTGATAAATTGTTTTGACACTCAGAGTATTTTGATACTGTTTATTGAAAAATAAAACATTGTTTTGGGTCGAGAACCCGGTATGTTATGGCCTAAGGGAAAATTGAGAGTGTCTGACCGAGTGAGGCTTTCAAGACTATATTGTGAGGAGGCTTTCAGGCCTTATGAGATAGGTGAGGAGGCTTTCAGGCCTTATGAGAGAGGTGAGAAGGCTTTCAGGCCTTACATTGTTATAGCGATTGGGCTGTAGGAGCCCCTCCGGAGTATGTACACACCCCCGTGAGCGCAGGTACCTATTGAGTGATGATGATTGCCCGCGGGGCTGATACTGAGTGATGATTAATACTGAGTGATTGAGAGAATGCATGAGGGGCAACTGTTACAAGAAATGATTTTGGCCCGAGGGGCAGATTTATGATGATTTTACTAAGTTTTCGAACTATGATTTACTTCGGTTTCATACTGGTTTTACTGAGATTTTACTGAGATATACTGATATTGCACTTGTTTTCAAGGGATTTCTGGAAACTGATTTCGAACTTATTATTTGATGAATACTACATGGTGACTTGGTGTTTTACTGGTTTTGTGTAATTGTGTATCTGTACTGTATGTTTTATAATTCTCACACTGTGATTTATTTTCATTACTACTGAGTTGGTGTACTCATAAAGACTCCCTGTGCCTCTGTGCACAGATTCGGGTGATGGTCTGGAGCAGTAGCTATCCTTGCTTGTAGCTGCAGATTCACGGGATTTCGAGGTAGATGTTCAGCGTCCACAACTTCTCCACTCCCCTTCCTTCTTAAGCTTTTAGCACTTGATTCAGAGAAATATATTATAGTTTTAGTAGAGTTAGATTTATCTATTCTTAGATGCTCATGACTATTGACTCCAGTTCTTGGGAGGTTTGTTTAGACTATTATTGGGACGCTAAGACTAAAATTCATTATTCTATGTTTGGTTGCATGCTTATTATTAAATTGTGAACTCTTATAATTGAACAAGTGTGTAGTAAGGTGATGGTTGGCTAGCCTAGTTCCACGATAGGCGCCATCACGACATGTTAGGATTTGGGTTCGTGACACCGATTTACATAATAGATAGGAAATTGCGTACCTTGCTCTTCTCGAACCAACACGCCACTTGCCGCCACCTCGGACATGGCTAAATACAAATATAATGTTTCATCCTCATTCCAAGTATGAAGTAAGGGTGTGCTCAATAGATATTGTTTTAATTCCTCCAAGGCTTGTTGACACTCTAGAGAAGAAATGATGGCTCCGATATGAAGACCTCGAGATTAACCGGCATAGGGAAGCTATCATTCCGGTTAGCCGTTGTACGACTTTCACATTGTTTACGGCGGTGATTTCCTCGATGGCTTTTATTTTATCTGGGTTGATCTCGATCCCCCTGTTCGATACCATGAACCCTAGAAACTTGCCCGAGCCTACTCCTAAAGCGCACTTCTCGGGGTTGATTTTCATGTTGTACTTCCTTAGGATACCGAACGTTGCCTGCAAATGGGTCAAATGGTCCTCTACGCGCAGGGACTTAACTAAAATATCATCAATGTAAACTTCCATAGATTTGCCTATTTGATGTTCGAACATCTTATTAACTAGGCGTCGATATATTGCTCCTGCATTTTTTAGCCCGAAGGGCGTTACATTATAGCAATATGTACCATACTTCCTGATAAACAAAGTCTTTTCCTGGCCCTCCGGGTTCATTTGAATTTGATTGTACCCAGAGTAGGCGTCGAGAAAAGTAAGGATCTCGTGGCCAGCCGTAGCATCGATCAGACGATCGATGTTGGGTAGTGGGAAAGAATCTTTAGTGCATGCTTTGTTCATATCTTTGTAGTCTACGCACATTCTAAGTTTATTTCCTTTTTAGGGACTACCACTACGTTAGCTAGCCATTCAGGATATTTTATTTCCCTAATGGATCCTATTTTGAGAAGTTTGGTTACCTCGTCTTTGATGAATGCATGATTTACCTCGGACTGAGGTCTCCTCTTTGCTTCACCGGTTTAAATATGGGATCGACACTTAGTCGATGAGTGGTTATCTCCGGTGGGATCCCTGTCATATCTAAGTGGGACCAAGAAAAGCAATCAATGTTATCAATAAGGAATATAATGAGTTTTCTCCTGAGTTCGGGGGTTAACCCCGTTCCTAGGTATACCTTTTGTTCCGACAGGTGTTTGACCAATACCACCTGCTCGAGCTCATCGATAGTGGACTCCGTCGCATCTGACTCGTCGGGGGAGATGAAGGCTCGAGGGGTAAGGAAATCTTCATCGTCCTCGATCACCTGATCCTCGATCATCTTTTCCTCGGGCTCAGCCGAGGACACGGGTTGTGATTGCTATTTGGCTACCTATTTGTCCTTCGACTTTTCTGATGTGGATGGTGTCGACACCGACGCCAAGTCGTGTGCTGCAAACATTTCCTTAACTGCATGCTGCTCTCCGTATACTATTTTTACGCCATCCTTTGTTGGGAACTTCATCATTTGATAAAGGGTAGATGGCACTGCCCTTATGCTATAGATCCATGGTCTTCCAAGCAAAGCATTGTACCTCATGTCACCTTCGATGACATGAAACTTGGTGTCTCGTATGGTTCCGGCCCCGTTGACGGGGAGGATGATTTCCCGCTTCGCCATTTCACTTGCCATGTTGAAGCCATTCAAGACTCGAGGTGCTGGTATGATTTGGTCGAGTAGTCCGAGTTGCTCCACGACCCTTGACCTGATTATATTGGTCGAACTACCTGGATCCACGAGAACACATTTAACTTGAACTTTATTTAAAAGAATAGAGATTACCAGTGCGTCATTGTGAGGCTGAGATAAAGCCTCGATGTCCTCCTCGCTGAATGTGAGAGTATCCTCGGGTATGTAGTCCCGAGATCACGTCTCCCTGGTGATAGATACTTTGGCGCTTGAATATAGGTCCCTGTGGGATGTCGACTCCACAGATGATCATATGAATGGCATGTTGTGGCTCCTCCGACTCATTCTTCCTGTTTTGTGTCTCTTTCTCGGAAGTGGTTCTTGGCACGGTCACTGAGGAATTCTCGAAGGTGCCCCTCGTTGAACAATCGAGCTACCACCTCTCTAAGATGCATGCAGTCCTCGGTCCTATGACCATGAGTACCATGATACTTGCACATTAAGTTGTGGTTCCTCTGAGAAGGATCAGTATGTATCGGCTTGGGCCATCTGGTGTCTCTAATCTTGCCAATGGCTGATACGATAGTTGTATTCTAATAATCAGGGTGCCTCCAACACTATTTACTTCAAAGGCAATATAGGGGGAAAAATAATTAATTCATTCTTGAAATATGAAAAAATCACTTATTTTGAACCATAGAAAAAAGACCGAAAAATTAGTTATTGTGAAGCAGAGGGAGCTTTTAGTATTTGTCTCATGCTTGACCTTTAAAGGAAAAACTCGATACAGGAAACTAGGAGCTAGCACGAGCAAATTAAATTGAACCCCAAAAAAGAAGAAAATATATGCAAATAAGACAAGATTGTATATGACAAAAACCCAGGCCCCAGCTAACACAAAAAGAAGAAAATGTGAAAGGTCAGTGTTGTTAATCCATTTTTGTCGACGTAAAATTATCTACGATCAATTCCTGTCGTGTACTTCGTTTTCAAAATAACTATGATAGTGAAATTTTATTTTCGGTCCAAGGAGAATTTTATATAGATTTATGAATTTTCAGAAAAAATATTTTGTGCTTGAATGTGTTTTGGAACTGTAGTTTTGTTGAAATTCTGCGAGGAGGAGAAAATTTCTTCATTTGGGAAATGCCTCAAGGACTTCTTATGCAAAAAGTTGAGAAGATTTTAAATTTTTATGGATAATTATTGTAAATTTGGTCCCTTAGTTATCGATGAATTCTGGTTTTGGTTCTTGTATATTTGGCTAAACACACATATGCTTTAATTGACTAAAATATGTGTTATTGGCCCATTTGTATAAGAAATATGTGATTTATAGATTACTTTTAGAACTATATTGCTCTCAATATGAAGTACTAGTACAAACTTAAAATAAAACATTAATAATTGAATGGTTTAGCATTTAATAATTGGTTAAATTTGTAAAGTTTTATTGTCAAGAAGATAAAAATGCACATATCAATTAATAATAGGTTATTGATCCATCAGAAAAAATCGATATGTATCTGAGATTAAGGGTGTGTTTGGTATGACGAAAAATATTTTTCGAAAAATATTTTTCAATTTTTTCATGTGTAAGTGATTGTTTTCCTTATTAAGAGAAAGGAAAACATTTTCCAATACTCCTTCTCAACCTTCTCCACCCTATTCCCTACCCCACACCCCCACACTCACTCACATAACCCCACCCACACCCCATACTCACTCACCTAACCCCACCCCATGCATCTCTCCAAAATATTTTTTTTCGTCACCACCCACCCTACTACCACCCACTCCCACTCCGCAATTTTTTTTTACTTGTTTTTTGTAATTTCAAATTTTGTTTTTTGTTTTTTGTTTTTCTACAAAGGGGATTTTTTTTCTCAATATTTTCACTTTTACTTTTTTCATCTTTCGGTTTACATGTTTAAAATTTTACGAGTTCCAAAGTTATGAGTTCGGAGGTTTATGTCTTTGGAAGTTTACAGGTTCGAAAATTCGCGATTTTGAAAATTTAGCGATTCAGAAGTTTATCAAATTTGTGGGTTCGGAAGGTTGTTGGTTCGAAAGTTTATGACTTCATGTTTATTGTATCTAAATTATTTATGACTACTTTTGAGAAAATATTTTCCTTAATTTGAGTACCAAACACCGGGAAATAAATAAAATTACTATTTTTTTTCCAAAAAAATATTTTTCACGAAAACATTTTTCGTTATACCAAACACACCCCTAAAGTGATGATTTCCAAAATTTAAGAACTTTAAATTTTGAACAGATTTCAAAATTTTCTAAAATCTGTAGGCATCGAACTCGCCAAAAATTTCCGGGAGTTGCTTTGGTGAAGTAGTTCAACAACTTTGAACAATGATTAATAGCTTATTTGGTCAAGTTTTTAAAAATAATGTACTTTAAAATGTGATTTTCTCAAAAATACTTTAAAATATATATTTTTATGTGAATTAATTTCTATTTGACCAATTAATTGGAAAACATTTTTGAACAGTGATTAATATTTGGCCAAATATTTATAACGTGCTTTTATGCAAATATTTTCCAAACGTACTTTTTCGATGAAGGAGCTATTTTGTTTTGCTTATCAAAATTTTACTTTTACTACTGTTCGAAAGTATTCTCTTTTCACTTCTAAAAGCTTGACCAAACATCTTAACTTTAGCAACCAGAAAAATATATTTCAAACCAAAAAGAAATTGGCCAAACAATTTATAAGTGTATGTGGTTGGAACTTATAGCCTGTTTGGCCAAACTGGAGAAATCAATTTATTTTGAGAAGTGCTTTTGAAAAAAAGTACTTTTGGAGAGAAGCAGTTTGTGTTTGGCTAATCACTTTGAAAATCACTTTTGAACAATAATTTGTGTTTAGCCAAACTTTTCATAATTGCTTTTAAGTATCAAATTACGAATAAGGACATGAATAGATTTGCTTAATAGTTAATATTATAAGTATTTAAATAATCTCAAAATTTTGTTATTACATGCAATAATTAAATCTTTTCATTTTATTTAAATAAAATATGAAAATAAAATTAAAAAGTACTTAATTCTTTTTGTATAAGTTAAATATATTAAAAATCATTCATCAAATATAAAAACGTTCACCCCTAAAGTCACTATATATTAGAAAGCTATCCTAAAAATAAGAAGAAATACTTATATATTAATATTCTAAGTATTAGGTTTAATTGTTATTTTGATATATACAATATTTTATTAAGTGTATTTTTTATAAGAAGAAAGGTCAAAACTACTTTTGTTTCTGCTCTTGGGAAGAAACTACATTTTTCTGCTTCTCATAAACTGCTTTTGTTTCTTCCCAAAAATATTCCCCCCCCCCCAAAAAAAAGCTTGATTAAATACATCAAGTTAGAAAAAAAAAGTACTTTTAGTATTAAAAAAAGCACTTTGACCTCTCGAGAAGTTTGACCAAATAAACTATTAGAAAAGAAAGTCAATTATTTACGTTTTGAAAATTACTTTTCCTATTTGAAATGAGTGTAGTTTAAAGTGTAAACTCACTCTGATTTGACGATCAATTCTATGTTTTTTTAATATCTCCATAAGACAAAAAATTGATATCACTTTCGAAATTAGTTAAATGGACCTTAGCTATCATAATATATGTTTTTAGTCTTAATTTTTTTAATCATATTTAATTTTTTAAATATAAAATAACATATTTATTATAATTGATTTTTCCTTTTATGAAAAAGAAATATAATTCTTCATATTTGGCTAGTTTTTAAAAAAAAAACTGACTTCTACAAATTAAGGATCATTCTATTTGTGACGTTGTTCTCTCGATACTTTATATCCTCTTTTATCAAGTGGATTGTTCATCTCCGCATGTGGATGTAGGTCAATTAACTATATGTTAAATGTTTGCGTCTTTTTTGATATATTTCTATTTTGTTGTCTGTTTTATCGCACCAAAATTTGCTTCATTAACTTCTGCATGGCACCTGATTATTTCGATCTTAACAATATCTAGTGTTTAGTTCATTTAATCTCATACGATTTAGTCATATTAAGAATTTAAAATCAGTTTCATTGATAATATCTGTAACAACCTGGTCGGTCGTTTCGTAGAATTTACATTATTATTGTTGTTATTGCCCTGTCATAGGTTGGTTATGTTGTTTATGATGTGTTAGAGTTGGTTGGCTCGGGTTCAGAATGGTGGTAGTGAGAATTTAGCCATTTAGTCTTTAAAAATAGCCTCATAGTTGGAAAAAGTTAACTGAGAGTTGACTTATTGGTAAAAGACCCCGGAATACGGATTTTATAGCTCGGATAGTTTCGTTAGGTGATTTGGTACTTAGGACTGTGTTTAGAATATTTTTGTGATGTCCCGTGTAGAATTAGGCTTGAATTGGCGAAAGTTAGTTTTTGGCGATTTACGATCGGCAGTGGAAAATAGGCTATCAGGGTCGGAATAGAATTCCGGAAGTTGGAACAGGTTTGTAATGTCATTTTGGATATGTGTGCAAAATTTCAGGTCAATCGGATATGTTTTGGATAGTTTCTGCCTCGTTGGTGGAATTTAGAAATTTCAAAGTTCATAGGCTTGAATTCGATGAGATTTAGTGTTTTGCGTTGTTTTTGGTGATTCGAAGGCTCGACTAAGTTTGTGTGATGTTATGGTATGTGTTGGTATGTTTTGGTTGAGGTCTCGAGGGTCTCGGGTGAGTTTCGGGTGGTTTCAGGCCATTTCTAGTTGCTGGTTTTTGGCTTCAGGGATGTACAATACGATAGCATTGATCTGGATGTGTTAGCATAGAGAAAATTTGGAAAAATCTAGTTGTGCTATGCGATCGCATAAGGCTTCCCGCGATCATATAGAGTAAAATTATTATTGCACTTTCCCGACTTTGGAAGCTTATGACTTACAATCTATAAGGAATTTGAAGATGATCCAAAAATAAAAGTTGTAGATCTTGATGTCTAGTTTTCAGAAAGTTAAGCCAATTGTAATTTGAAGTTTTGAATAAAAAGTTATGACTATTATACTAGAGTCTATCCAGAAGAGTTGGAGAAGGCTGTTGGAAAATTTATTCCATGCGGTCGCATAGAGGAGGACGCGATCACATAGGGTTAAATAAGGGCTGGTAAATTTTTTTCATCGGGAACGCACTCCTGGAGCCGCGATTGCACAGTGTCCAGACCTGGGAAGTATAAATTAAAACCTTCCGCGACCATAACTCACTTTTCCACTATATTTGAACGGGAAGAAGCTTTTGAGGCGATTTTTAAGAGAGAAAATCATTGTTCTTCATTGAGGTAAGGATTTTGGACCCTAAAACTCGATTATATGTGATTAAGGATCAAATTATCGTCGTTTAATTTATGAAAATCAGTAGAAAAAGATGGAATTAGGGCTTGAGATTATGAGACCTTTAAGGGATGATTTGAGGGGTCAAACAAACTCCAATTTTAGAAATCTTTATATGTACGGACTCGTGAGATGATGAATAACAGTTTGGTATAAAATTTGTCGAGTTCCAAGATGCGGGCCCGGGGATCGGGTTTAGGCTAATTTCGGGCTTTGTGCTAAAATTGGTATTTTCAATTGGAATTCATTCCCTAAGCATAATTTAATGAGAAAGAACTGATCTTTATAGATTTGGATCACTCGAAAGTTGATTCGAGAGGAAAGCGGGTTGCAGAGTAGCTTTTCGGGCTAGTTTGAGATAAGTAATGGCTTAAATCCTGTCATGAGGGTATGAAACCCCGGACTTTACTTCATTTCACGGATTTGGAGTGACGCACACACTGGATGACGAGTGTGGGGCGTGCACAAATTGGAAATTTGAAAAAAAATGTACCTTTTTAGGCAACTATTGAGTTGCGAAACCGGTTTTAAAGCATATGATTTATAGTATTACTGTGTTTTGATATACTTGGGCTGTAAGCCATGTTTGGGGCCTAGTGCCAATATGTTTAACCCCTTGGGGGCTGTTTTTACTAATATTCTCACTATTTTGAAACTATGATTTTTCACTTAGTCTTTCTTGTGACATTGTTGACACTCTTATTTGATGATATTACTATTTCTTGAAATGAAATACTATTTTGGGTCGAGAACCACGTTTTATTCGTGGCCCGAGTGGCATGCTGAGAGTGTCTGACTGAGTGTGGCCGATGGCCAATGTTGTAAGGATGTTATGATATGAGAGAGGCCGAGTGCCTGAGAGTGATTTATGCCATGATGTGGCTTGTTTATAGCGCTTGGGTTGTAGGAGCCCCTCCGGAGTCTGTACACACCCCCAGTGAGCGCATGTACCTACTGAGTGCGAGTGCCGAGTGATGAGTAATTGGGAGGCATGAGTGACAGTGAGGTTGCCCGCGGGGGTGATACTGAGTGATGGTGAGGTGCCGAGGGAAATTGTTACGAGTAATGATTATGGCCCGAGGGGCAGTTTACGATGATATATTACTGAGTTTTGACTATGATTCACTTCATTTTTCAAACTGATATTACTGAGCGTTCTACTGAGAAATATTGGGAAAATATACTTGTTTCAAAGGATTTTTATGGAAATTGGTTTTCGAACTTAAGTATACTTTGTTGAGACTTAGTATTTTACTGTTTTGTGGATTGGTGTATTGTAGCTGTGTGTTTCTTATTCTTTAGACAGTGATTTATTTTCATTACTACTGAGTTGGCGTACTCATCATTACTCCCCGCACCTCTGTGTGCAGATCTAGGTACTGGTTCGGAGCAGTAGTCGTCCGAGCTTGTTGTCATCAGCGTTTGGGATTTCGACGTAGCTGTCCAGCGTCCACAGCTTCTCCACTTCCTTTCTTCATATAGTACTTAGTATTTGATTCATAGACATTATTATGACATTAACAAATTTAGTTCATTTCTTAGATGCTCGTGATCGGTTGACTCTAGTCTTGGGGGATTAGTTTAGACTGTTGAATTATATTATAATTGCTTAAAGACTTAGAGAAAAATGTTAATTGCTTATTTTGCTGATTATTATTGATTTTTGAAATACTATAATAGAACAAATGTGTAGTTAGGTGATGGTTGGCTAGCCTAGTTCCACGATAGGCGCCATCACGACCTGTTAGGATTTGGGGTCGTGACAATATCAGTTTTAGTTATCATTTTGAAAATAAATTTGAAATAATATCCAGTTTTTCTTATCATTTTGTTTCATGTTAACGATTAATTTTGACTCCATTATTCCATACCCTTACCGTTACCAATCAAGTCAGTAAAGGATTGAATAAATAATTTGAATTTGAAAGCCATCCTCGTAGAGGGGCCACCAGATTGATTTAAATCTCACAACTCACACTCGAAATTACTACTCCAAATATTACTCCCCTGAACATTTTACTATTGGAAAGTTAAAAAAAGTTTTCTTTGATCATATTTTTTTCTAAATATTTTCTAAATATCTTAAATTGTTATTTTTGTGACTTATACTACTTTTATGTATAAATATATACATTTTATTTCAACAAGTTTGGTTCGCATTAACACATAAGGTAGTCAATTTGACACTTACTTCGAAAGGATTCACATAAAGTGCAGCGAACGAGTTATGTAATTATCATACTTAGTTTAAGTGTCCAATCAATAGTAGGGATTCTTTTTTTTTTCTTTTCTAAATCATTTATTAAATGGAAACACGTTCCCCTCTCAATTAATGATTAAAGAAATAGGAAGAAACTGTTGGATTTTTTAAGGTTTAATATAACTTAAAAGAGGGTGAATGAAAAAGGGAAGGAAAATAAAATATTTGAGTTTCTTTCGTTGACAAAGGCACATTGTCTCATATTGGAAGACGAAAAGGTTTTGATGGATATATATACAATTGCTCTTCTTCTAACTCTTAAAGAGTTAAGAAGAAGGCAAGCCTTGCGCCGTCATCGCTCGCTCGGTTTCGGTTTCGGCTTCCAATTTTCTCCGCGCATTTTGTCTTCCCGGTTTATTGTTGCATAAATAGCCATTTATGTTATGGATATTTTACATAAATAACCCTTCTGAAGAGTTGCACCTCTTCAGTTTGAGCTCAACATTGGCTATAAACACCAGTCCATTCTCTTAGATTTTTAATACGAATCTCTGAGTTCTGCTCCTTTCTTCTGCATTGTTTTAACTTCAAAGAAAGCAACAGTAAGTGTGATTTGCTACCGAACTTTGTATTCATTGAAACACTGGGGTTTGAAGTATCGCTACACCAGTGTGTAATTCGTTCTATCCTGGGAGGAAATAATCCACAACCTTGGATACTAGGAGGGGATTAAATTGCTTAAGGAAACACTGTGAATTCAGTGGGTTCGAATTAAATTCTATTTGTCACACCCCTTTTCTACCCCCAAAGGAAGATAAGCGTGTTATGAATCGTGATTAAAGGATTTTTCCAACTAAAGTGACAAATTTGAGTAGGGATTATTTTATGTACAACGTCGCCACTTGGAATTTTTTTTTGGTGTTCCAAGTCACCTTTTGTTTGAATCCCTAGTCAAAAGAAGATTTGACTCTATTATTATTGGTCTGCGAAAACAAAGTTCGGGTAAGGAATTCTGTTGACCAGGGAGAAGGTGTAAGGCATTCCCCCAATCCCGTGGTTCTAGCATGATCACTTTATTAACTCAAAACTTGGCTTGAATTAACTTTTGACAAACTGTGATTTATATGATTTTCATGTTTTACCTATCCGCTTTTATTTCTTTATTATTAGAAAAATTAAAGAATATAATAAGATGTCATAATCACACTACGCAAGTGAATGTGTGATCGAGACGAAGTTTATTGACTTAGTCATAACAACTCTACGCAAGCGAATCAACAGTCATGACAAAGAATTATTAGCACGTTATTACTTTTGAAAAAGTTACTACACTTGAAGAAATTAATTTTTGAAATTTATTAAAAATTACTATCGCGCTACGCAAGCAAATCCGCGATCATGAGAAATGATAAATTTATAAATTAACTAAAACTATTGGATAAGGTATAAAATTAGTTGATTAATTTATTGAATGTTAAACATCACGCTACACAAGCAATTCGTGAAGTTAAAGCGTGCCTACTATTTGCCTAGCGTTTAAATTAATAAAAAAAAGTGCTTAAACTTTCCTTTTTTTATTTTTTATTACTTATTCGACCAAAAAAAAGAACAAATATGACATTATTAAAATTATTTTTTAATTAATGCAAGACATTGAACCCGGGTAACCTTATGCTAAACTTTCATGATTTTGGGCCACTTTTTTTATTTAACAAAAGACAAATGATTGATTTTAAGGAAAAGCCCGCTTACTTTCTATCGTCATTGGGCCTACAGATTTTAGCTTATTTGGCCCATGCTGCTTAAGAACTTCAATGACAAACACAACACAAAGTGACATTCTTCTAAGCCCAAATTGCTCATCACGTTGATGTTCAAATTAAAAATATTTTTCATAAAAGAAACTCACATGCTAATCATTATCTTTGCTCTTTCATCTCCTTAATCAATTTATTTCTTAAGGACTAACATAATTTTTATACTCATTTACACCAACATCTCACGAATCAGACTACAAACTCATTAGTAACGCAAACATCTTAAGCATTTGAATCCACTTTCATAATTGCAAATCGCAACTAAATATAAAAACTACAAAAAACGGTAATTCTTTAATGCTAAAGAGAAGAACCATATTATAACATTATGTTGACTATAATGTAAAGCATCAAAACATTTGAAACTAGAAGTCTTTCCTAGATAATTATATATGAACCTTAAAAGTAACTCACATAAAAGATCCCAAACTAAACAAACATGATTAAAAATGAGGTCTTTATCTTTTCCTTAAACTAAGTAAACTTAACAAAATGCAATTTCAATTGTATATATAAAGAAGAATTGATAATTTGACTAATTTCTAACATATTTACATGATGATAACAGTAATATAACATGCATCTTGAAACAAAATCAAATCTAAAAATGTATCAACCAAACCGGGATCAAATTCTTCCTATTACCATCAAGAATCTTCAATATAAGTATTTAAAAGTTACCTGGTTTGCAGAATAATAAAATACAGCAGTGCAACAACAGAAATTCAACAGCAAATACAGTAGAAACATCAGCAACTCAAGTGTTAAGACAACCCAGAAAACTCAACAAAGATGCTTGAAACTAGTAGCTATCAACTTCACACATTGCCTAATGTATGTTTCTATTTTTTGTCAGATTTTTTTGCACTCAAATAATACTTACAAAGATCTGAAATTTCAGCTTGCTATCTATATTAAGCTACAGATTTTTCTCAAAGATATATGTCTTTTAAAGAGTGTAAGAGATGATCTCTCAATGTAAGATGGGGTGTCCGTAAAATATGAAAGGAGCAGCCCTTAAGTAAGCAAAGAAAGTCACTTTTGGACAGCTTTTGGTTCATCCAAAAGTCTGTCCAAAAGGCCTGACTTTTGTTCATAAAAAAACTGCTTAAATGACTCGTTTTTTGTGCTAAAACTGTTCAAAAGGGGGAAAGGACAGTCCTTCAACAACTGTGGCAGAAGCATGGGTTAAAAGGGAGTATTTCATCCACTCTAGCACTAAAAGATAAGCTACGGTGTACCCTAAATCATGATCAACTCACCTAACCTTAAGATTTTATCAACAACAATACCAAACCACTTGCTCAAACCAAATGAAAAGCAAGTAACCAGAACATAGTTGATCTACCACAATCACGTAACTGAAACTTAACACTGAACCATTAATCAATCAAGGGAACTGAAAACCTAATGACCTAAATCAAACTAAGCAAGACACATGTTAACAGAGAAAACAACTTAGTGAAAAAGTTTGACTAAGCGGAGACGAAACTGAAAACTAGATAAAAAACGAACTAGGATCGACCACTAACAGAACTTACATTACTACAATAACTACAATAAAGTAGTAGGAAACAAAAAATAGAAACCTAAAGAAAGGATTCAGGTTCCAGTTGCAGTCCAAAGACTTTGAAACTTCAGTTAAAGTCCGGAGGCATAACGAAACATGGCAACTAAACACTATTGATTCTGAACTGACCAACAGTTAATCAACAAAACTAAACTGATAAAAATAAACTAACACGAAGAACGACATAGATATATCTCATACGAATTAGATCAATGTAACCAACTAAATGATTAATGAGTCAAAAAGTAGCTCAATTAATCTCAGTCGCCTAACTGATACGTCTAAACTAATCACGACGAGCAACGAAAGGAATGATTTGAAACAGCGTACAATGACATGAAAATAATAGCAACCAACAGATTACCACTTAAATTTATAAGAACAACATAAACGTGAATGAGAATTAAACTTTAATTCTGATGCTAATTACAAGAACGAAATTAGAAAAAGGAAAGAGGTATTACCGGGGACATTCGAGGCCAAATCGCACAACGAGAAGATGATGAGGATATCAACCAATGACTATCCGACCCCGAAATGCAAGCTTCCTTTTAGTATACGCGTAAACAAATAAGTTCTGGCGTCATACTAGAAGGAAACGTGGGCCTTTGGGATCGAATAGGCTTAAAGAATGAGGTAGTGGGAGGGTAGAAATGGTGGGACAATAGGGTGGACTCCGGAATTTGGTACAGAAACTAACACAAAGAGATGAAACTGTGCAAGACATACACGTATATGCAAGTTTCATATGAGAATGTGGCGGGGAACTTCATCAATTTGGAGACAAAAGAGGCTAGGGTTTTTTCGGATTTTGGTAGATTTATGGAGATTGGTGGAGATTTAAAGGATTTGGGGTTTGGATTCATGGATAGGAGGTTGATAGGAATAAAGGGTGAAATTTTGGGGTGGTTTGGACGACGGCCGCCGGCGATGGCGATTTCCGGCCACCGCCGCCGCCCTAGAGGGTGCGGGCGGCAGAGATAAGGAGAGAGTGAAGAGAGAGGAAGAGTAAAAGAAAATAGGGGAAAATGGGGACAAATTTTGGGCTCTTTAGGCTTTAAATAGCGCCTAAGTGAAGATTAAATTAGGACCGTCGTATCAAGTCAAGACGTGTGGCTAAGATTAAATCTCAGCCACTTAACCAAAACGACGCCGTTTTGGCGCGTCTGGTTGGGGTCTTGAGCTGGCTGAGTCGGATATAATTGGGCCACAAATTTGGTCCATGTTTTAGTCCAATTGTGCTTTAAAGCAAACAAAATCAATCCATATTAACCCCATCACTCAATATTTAAGAACTCTAATTCTAAAATCTACAAACACATACACAAAATAAATCTCAGAAGGTGCAATGTAGGAGATAAGAAAGAGAAAAAATTAGGTATTTACAGCTGCCCCTCTTTGCTCGAGAACATGAAGTGTTTTCGTGCAAAGAAAGTTAATGCCATAGCTAATTTTGCTCGTGTATCACTCCATTGAAAGCATTTTTGAAAAACATGACTGAACCTTACTTCCGAGGTTTACTACATATCCTTGGCTATAAAGGAATCAGGTCGGTGTAGTTCAGGGATAATTTGGTAGCTGGGACTACCGGACACTGCAGTTAAAAACTGCTGTTGTTGATGTTACTGCTACTTGTTGCTTACATCAAAAGAAGATAACTACATATTCCTCTCGAGCTAAGAGTTACAAATTCCTATCTATATGTCTTCTGGAGTCAAATCTTGATTCTTGACTTGCTCGGTTGTGTTAACTTTAGATTGGATCTTGATGCTCTTTGAAAGAATATTATGGCTCATTCGTGATTGCTTGATTTCCTGATCTGAAATTGAGAAGATGAATCTTGAGACGTCGAGTTACTGACATATTATCAAAGTTGACTCCAACTATCTTGTGATTGAAAGACTTCTTTCTCATGATGGGAATTGGAACTGCAAGATTTAATCATCACTTGTGCTCTACGACGGGTTTTGCAAAGCCATCAAAGACGAACAAAACGAACAATTTTTTTTTGCCCCAATTTGGCACTAGGGAAAAATTTGTGAGTTATTAGAGGAAGCTATAAACTATCTACTTTGTTGGTAGGAAGACAAAGATAGTATTATAAACTAGCTATGTGAGGATATGCAACCAGGGAGGTAGTGCCCTGTGTTAGAGAGAGAGAGAACATAAATTGGGGATGGCACCCGTTATCATAGAAAAGGAAATATAACCAAGGGTTGACGTCCTATTTTATTAAAGGAATGTAATCAGGGTTGGCGCCCTGTATTACTGGAAGGGACGTACCTAGGGGTTGGTACCCTGTATTACTGGAAGGGAAGTAACCAGTGTTTGGGAGTATATGTAAACTGACATATAGAAGTAAACAAGGGAGGCAATTTAGCACAATAGCTAGCGAAACAAGTACAAATACCAGAAGTGTAAATAATGGAACGACATCACCCTTCGTGCTTTTACTCTCTTCCTCACAATGCAATGTAAT
>ML261067.1:0-17260 GCA_005239495.1 Nicotiana undulata
TTTCGGGGCCTCGGAACACAGATTTAGCTAGAAATACTTAGGATGACCTTTTGGGTCATCACAGCTGGTCATATATGACATTACGGACCTACTCCAACTTCTGAAATCCAAATCCGACCCTGATAGCAAAAAGTCCACTTCCGGTCAAACTTCTCAAAAACCTTCAAATTTCTAACTTTAGCCAAATGACTCCAAAATGACCTACGGACCTTCGATTTTACTTCTGATCGCGCCGCCAACACCATAATCACCACACAGAGATATTCCCAGACTCAGAATCCCAAACGAACATCGATAATACTGAAATGAACTTCAACCCAAATTTATGAACTTCTTCCAAAAATCCAACTTCCACAATAGACACTGAAATGCTTCCCGGTCATCCAAAACTCGATCCGAACAAATGCCCAAGTCTGAAATCATCATACGAACCTGTTGGAACCTCCAAATCCTGATTTTGAGGTCGTTTCCTAAAAAATACAACCTTAGTTAAATCTTCCAACATAAAGCTTCCGAAACAAGAATTCTCTTACAAATCAACTCCAAAACTCTCGGAATTCAATTCCGACCATGCGTACAAGTCATAATACCTGAAGTGAAGTTGTTTATGGTCTCAAACACCAAACGACGCGTTAGATCTCAAAACGGCCGGTCGGGTCGTTATATTCTCTCCCACTT
This sequence comes from Nicotiana undulata, assembly GCA_005239495.1. Taxonomy (NCBI): domain Eukaryota; kingdom Viridiplantae; phylum Streptophyta; class Magnoliopsida; order Solanales; family Solanaceae; genus Nicotiana; species Nicotiana undulata. The sequence goes on from ML261067.1 coordinate 679, forward strand.
AAACATACGTTCGTCCTCGAACGTGATAAGAATTGCTCTAGAGTTGTCTGAAATCACTGTTTAACACCTCGTGCACCAACTTGTGCTACCACAACCCAGTTGGGTGTATTAGCTCGAGAAAATCTGAAGATTCTCCCTTTTTATTTTGTCAAGTTAGCCTTGGAGCCAAATTCCAACATCTGAAATTCTCTACTAGGCTTGTTTCCAACATATGAACACCGTATCAATCTCTATGCGATGCAACAATACATGATTCCATACCTTTTCTGATTCCACACTATGCACTTCATAACTTACATGACCATAATAACATCATTTGATAACAATAGCCAGAATTTCACGAATCTGATGCTCACAATGCACCTCATGACATACACAAGTCTTGTTTTAGCCCTTGTAATGCTGCTATGACGTAAAAGATGTGTAGCAATTTCATACCTGACTGCTAAGTCGACAAATCATTGAGTCTCTCTCCCTGACAAGAACCATTACCTCATTCTAAATCAAATAATGGTATTTGTTCTTTTATACACTTCATATAATCTGTTTGCCTTAAATTCCGATAACAATAATCTCATGTCACCCAGTACGAGATGCTCGGGCAATAAACCACCCCAGGCATTAAGGGTGGGCATCGGTCGGTTTGGTTCGATTATGAATATTATTGGTTTAGCATATCTGTTATCGGTTTACAAATATGATAAACTGATAACCAAACCGATAAGATATTAGTTATCGGTTATCGGTTATCAGTTATCGATCATTATCGGTTTACCCGATAAGATAACTCAATCTAGAGTTAAGCAAAAAGAAACTTATAAGAAATTTGTTCTTAACAAAGAAGTAATTTTGGAATACAAACTTACGCTAAGATTCTAAGAATGTGGTTGTACTTTGAATTTTGAAGAAGAACTGTTCAAGAATTGAATCAGAGTATGAAGAGTGAACTGGAAACTTTTGAACGCGGCTGGGAAAATTGGGAGAAAAAGAGAGAATGAAGCCCTAGATGTATTTATATACTTAAGGGTAAAATCATAATTTTATTAAAACTTATTGGGTTATCGGTTAACCCCCGTTAAGAAATTGGGCAAACCGTGACCCGAACCGATAACCCAATAGTGAAAAAATACAAAACCGTTACCAAACTATTAACTCAATAACCCGATATCGATACCCCAATAAGCTTTTTTCGGTTCGGGCTATCGATTATACCCGATATATGCCCCGTCCTACCAGACATGACCAACAGTCTCACATGATGCCACAATGTGCCAATAAGCTACAAACTCGAATATGATACACAACGAAAACGAACTCTAGAAGGCACTACTACTCAACCCACAAAACTAATATGAACTTTCCTCAGAAAAATGGGAAACAAAACACACAAAATAAAATATAGAAAACCGTACTCGACATCACACTGTTGCGGCGTGCAACCCGATCCAAATAACATACCCATGGTGGCGTGCCACCCAATCCACACATAAAATTCACGTAAGGAGATACACACTGAGCTAAATTGCTCATTATTACAAAATACTGAATATCGGTCACAAGAAACGCTGAGTGCACAATACCAACCCTGAGGAGACATATAGCGCCATAAGCTACAAAACTCAAGCACAATTGAGGTGTAATATATGATCTGAATCTCAAGAGTCATCCTGCTCACATAACATCATCGCTACGCAGAACCTCAACACATATGAAATTTATCAAGCCGTTTCACAACTCACACGGCACAATATAGCATTACATGAAAAAGCCAACAATGAAACGACATCCAACGTCCTAATACTCCTCCATGAGGGGTGCTATGATGAAATGAACCCATCTGGCCTGATATAGAACCTATATTCATATTTAAATCCATTCGCAGACCTCAAGTCGATTATGATCACACCGTTCTAGGCTAATAACCTTTCAAGGGTTCATAAGAACCCCCTTTTCCCATAACACACAAGAACAACCATCATAACCGGAACGAACTTCCACAATCCGCAACTAAATGACCTGAGCGCCCTCCAGGCATAAATTCTCAAATAAGCGATATTACCATATTCTTCCTACTTGGTTTAAATCTTCCACCACTCAGGTGACTACACGCCACACTTATAAAATCTTCACGTGGGATACGCCCCCACGACCTTTCGTACCAGGTAACAAGTCTCCACATTCACGCCGCCGACCATACTAAAACTGTAAAGCAATTCAAGAATCCATAACCAGGATGCAAAGCCTCTTTCACGAAACAACGATCTCAGGCGATGCTGAAGACAATACCAGCTTACTCTAAACATTCAAATTCCTGCTCATCTGAGCTCGAGACATCCTTGCCAACATCGAACCGTAATTCTTGAATCCCCAACTTTCAGATTTCATACCGCTCACTGCACCTAACATGCCAGTATACGATAGTACAAGAATTTCATTATAACTCCTGAACCACTGATAGGGTGAACACTTTATCATATAAAATTTTCTTACTTAACTCATTCCAAGAGAGTCGTAGCAACACGCGAGTGAATCCTCATAACTATAGAACATGCAAATTCTCAAGTAGTGGTCTAAACCACCATAATCCTTTCGGGATCTGCCTAAACACAACATGCCATAATACTTGGATACTTCCACTAAAAATCAATTACGGCAGCCGTCAAGCCTCGCACATACCGTCACAACATGCATAAGCTAGTCGCGTTGGAGGTACTGATCACTGCCACCATCATGCCAGTTCAACCATGGCTAACCAACCTAACTTCTTCTAATTATCCTTAATTGACTCAGAAATAATAGTAACTCCATTCAACACATAATGAACTCAATCCGCACTCATCCCTAGTGGCCTTGAATCACGAGACCATGTTGTCTCAATCCCACAAACCGTCTCAAACCCTCCTTGTGCGCATATTCGCACCCTCAACTGATACACTCATCCTAATAATTCCTTTACGAATCAAAAGTCATTTTTATCTCATTCCTCCAATTTCTACTCAACAAGTCAAAGATATCATAGAACATTCCAAGCCTCTTTTTATAATCATCTACAAAAGCTCGATCATTAACCGTACCGCGGGTTTGAAATCCTTAGGCACCACATTTTAACCTTTGAATTCACTAGGACCGTTGTTGAGAGTCGCCCACTCTGGATTGGTCCCGAATATAATCAACCCTAAGGCTCCGCTGGAACCTGAAAGTCCACCTTGATAAAGCACCCGACTGAATAACTTCTATTGCAAATCACCTCAGTACGAAAGCATAAATCCTGAATTTTCCCCAAAGCCCGAACATGAGTCGATAAAGGCCAATTATAGCACACGTCTATCAATTCTTTTTCTCAAATTACCACTTATGTCCTTTTCCCTTAGCTGCAGTAACTCATTGATACACCGATAACCCGAAACCCCACAAGTAGATAACCATTAAACCCAATTGTACGCGGTGGGACTCTCCCGCTTAGATTGAAGCCACTTACTACACAACTCTGGAATCCACCAAGATTATTTATTCATTGATGACATGACCTTGCGCAATCGACCCGCCAAATTCCTCGAAGCCCTTCTGTTAGCATTTCACGAACACTCTGCATCTCTAGCAACATCCACATATTCGATCTCTTACTAGATAGTCAATAGAATTCTTCCAGGTACTTCGTCAAACATGCGACCGCTAACCTTCTTACAGGAGATAACCCACATGCGGAAATTACATGCCGGCATCTTCCAACGTCGCTGCACGGGGAACAATCACTACGACATCGATACCCCATCCTTAGCCCATTCTCATTCATCAACTGTACCAGTCCGTTCACTCCTTATGGACATCTGTCGTGCCCCCTTTTTCTAATGCACGGGTTAGGTACGGAGAGATCGGGTTTATGACATTCTGGACAACTCCTTAAAGGAAGAGGGTTTAAGGAAGAGTCGCCACCTAACAATTTTTATGGTGCGTTAGGGCACCTAGAGTTGATAACTTATAAGCTAGTTTGCATTACCAGAGATTGGGGTAAGGGCTTGAAATTATCCCAAGGGGAAGGTGTTAGGCACCCCTCAAGATCCACAACTGTGGGTTCCAGCCAAGAAATTTTGTGAATTTGGACGATGAAAAAGTAGCAAGCAAGGTTCATATAAGAGGGGATTTCAAACAGGTGTGAAAACCTTTAAAGGTTTTGAGAAAAACATTAGAATAAACATTTGAAAAGAAAATGTCCTAGGTTTAAAGTAATACGAATCACATCAATGCAATACCCGGTATATCACGCCTCGAAGAGGGGCTACACGTGGTATTAGCGCACCGGTCATCATATCCGTATTCTACCCTTCCCGCCACGTTAAGGTAATTAAAACGCGTGTGTCAGTCACGAAGCTTATTGCGTGCTATTACCCGTCCCATTCTATAAGTCTTGGAGGGTATTTAGGACTACTAATCCTACAAGGTGAGTACTAGGTTGAACCCCTAGGTTTAAAGGGATAAAATTCTAAGCGACATGTAAAACAACAAATAGGACCACAAATATGGGAACACATAAGGGCAAATAATGGGTCGCAGATCCCTCCACAAGTAAACACGTAAATAGCACGTCTCAAACACAATCAAGGTCTCAAAGTCAGGATTTAAAACAGGAGTTTTTGAGTTGAAAATCAGTAGGTTTCAGCAGTTTTGGTAAGCGACTGATTCCTTGGAAACTTAGTAATAAAGCAGGAAATCCGATTAAAACAGAGTAGCTTGAATTTAAAAGGTCCAGTAATTCAAAGATAGTAGCAGGATTTAAAAGTGCACAGCATTTTAGACGAAGTTTTCAGTAAAAGCAGATGAAGAACTTCAGAAAATCAGTAAAGTAAAAATGAAAGAGTGATTCACAAAGGGCCAATAACTTTTAAAAGATCCAGCGGTTTAGAGCGGAGTAGAAATCAGTAGTTTAGTAAAATTTTAATAAAAGGAGAATGAGTAAACTATTTCCGAAAATAGGGCAAGGGTTCAAACCGAATGACTTTTGGAAAAGAGTGAACTGACTCTGAAATCCAGTAACACACAGAGCAGCAATCTAATAACTTAGTTAAAGAGGAAGTGAATGCATGATTTCCAGAATTAGTATTTGAAAAACAGTGGGGTAGGAATTATTTTAGAAAATAGGGTGAATTTTAGAAAGAGATAAAACAGGAATGAAAAGCATCAGAGTTTAAGAATTTCAAAACAGGGGACTGATTGGTTCTAATACCAGCTAAGTGAAACACGATTAAGTTTTGGTTTTAATAATGTATTAGGCCTAAAGTTTGCCTAGGCGTTCGTATACATTGCCTATTTGTTTAAAAGTGAGCATGCAGACTTCAGTTCCAATTTTAAGAGAGGTGATGCTATATTTGCAGATCGTTTCAACCAATTGACCACATTTTAGCGAGATTATCAGATTAGTTACAGGCTAACTAGGTGTTCAGCAAAAATATAACTTGATACAAATATGCTGAAAGGTAAGGTCCTAAAGAACATGATGTCTAATGGACACAAGGATACCTAAGGACATGGTTTCTAAATGTAATGCTTATGGAATGCAGTAGCCGTACATTATATCATTTGTTGTAGTTATTAACTATGAACAGGGCTTATAAAATGACAGGAACATAATAGACATGCTGCAATAAAGAACCTACATATGATTTCTATTGCATGATATGCATGTCCTAAGCATGATACTATTGCCACATAGGGAAATAAATCATATAATCATGATTTCTACCTGTTACTATACTAAACATGCATAACCCCCTCCCATATCCACTATCCAGCCCCAATTATTCGTTTACAAATTATTACAGACCATTGTTGCATAAATTACACAAAGGAATAAGAAAATTAAGAAGTTACACTATAGAGAGCCTAACAGTAGGCCTAAGTACCAGATCCAACATGCCATATGCCAAGACCTCTTGTAACCCAGGTGTGTCAAAGTTCCTAAGGATCTCAGGGGATCCCAGGCAGTGCTCACACCCAAGTTCCCTAGCCAGGAATGAGTAAGTGCAGTGTGGAATGCCAGCCTTGTGTGTCAGAGTTCAATGGGCACTCAGGGGTCCCCAAGACAGTGCTCACACGAAGGGGGCTGAACCTAAAGTCTAAGAGTAGTGAGATGTGTTTGTAATTTAAAAGAGTTGAGTTTGAAAGTAGTTTGAAGTAACGGTTTTGAAATAGAACTTCAGAGGACAATGTAAGAGTTTTATATAAAACGGTTTACAAAGGAGCCAAGCAAACACAAACAGGGAAAGGGAGTTAGGAACAAATAATTCTTATGACAGCAATAGAATAGAGTTACAGGTTTTCAACTAATTATAACATAGTTATCACAAGGCATCACATATTGTGGATTAGGATTAGTATCATGTAACACTTAGACATCAGGGGTGCATGCTTATAGTATTGAAAGTTAGACAAATGATGCAAACACATAAGGAAATGTTGGTCATGCTGAGACAAGAAACAGTAATCATAAGACAGGAACAAGTATAGGAGTCAAGCAGAGTCATAGTGAATCACATAAGGGGAGCAGGAAGCATACTAGACTAAAGTGAAAAGGAAAATAACATAGACGTGCTAGTTGCATGGTTGACAATAGAACCATAAGTAGAAGCACAAAAGGAATAACAAGTATATTAGCAGGAACTGAAACATATTGTGTTGGGGTACTGTAAACTTAAATTAGGGACATACCAGTCAAAGGTGTAGAACAACAAAATGCAAGGAGATGGTGCAGCCACAGTAATATGCAGAACAAGAGAGAGCAGCAAGATAGTAATGTACAAAAGCAGCGATTACTCAGTATCGACTGAGTAGTCAGGAGAGGATGTATATGAAAACAAAGGAGACTCGAAACAATGTCAATGTTCTGAGTTTCAAGTATGCCTTGGTGATATCAGTGTACTAGTGTATCAGTGTTCTCAATGTATCGATGTGTTATGCAAAGAAAGAAGACAGAGTATATATAGTGTTAAAAAAGAGTAAGCACATAAGGTAAGGAGTTGTAATTTAACATAATTACATGAGTGATATTCAGTCAGAATAAATCAGAGTCAATCAAAGACTTGGACTCCCTTTAATTAGGGAGTCAAGTTCAAATGGTACAAATCATGGCTAAATAAAGAAAGGGAATCAATTTATAAGACTGATTTTATTAAATAGGGGCAGTAAAATCGTGTAACACCTAATAAAGGTCAATTATATAGCACATAATTAGGGAAAGTAAACTGGCAGCATATTCATAGGGCAAAGCATGACTTAATCCTGAAAATTAGTCGAGGAAATCTCGGACACAATAGAAAATTACAGGGAATCGAGTATAATTAAGGAAAGTATCACCTAAGTGAGGGAATATTTTGAAAATCAGTACAGAATATACAAAATCACAAGTTCGAGGAAATATCATGGCTAAGCAAAGAGATACACAGAGTCAATAGTGATCATCAAGCAAACAGTCATTAACCAGTATCAAATTGATAATTAATAGCACAAAAATAGGGAACCCCAAGCAAGGAATCACAGAACAATAAGACTGAGTCCCTAGCGACAAGAATCAGAGAATATATGAATGGCTTCACATGAAAACAAACACACATAATCGAACGGGCTAAAAGAAATAGAGCTTTTAGCATAATAGCTTAGAGAGCCATAAGACATAAATGAATCATTCCACATACAGTATAAGTCACTAAAATCATAAGTAAGAAAACATTTTGAAAGGGGTTAAGAAACCCTAAATTTGAAATAGCAAGAGTCGTTAAAAGATGGGGTTTTCAGAGAAAAGAAAAATGTTGAAAAGCTTCGTAATACTGTAGATCTAGAGTAGATCTAAAAATAAGTTGAAGAATCATAGAATTAGGGTTTCGTGGAACCCAGAGAAAAGAAAAACCTCAGAGGGGGCACCGGCTTAAGCCGGAGTAGGTCGTAGATCGTTACTCAGACGGCCAGGGAGGCCGGAAAGGTTGCATGGGACCATGGGAGATGAGTTGGACCGCTCCAGGTTTGCCTGAGAGCCCCAAAGTATCACTGGACCGGTACAAGGGGTGTGGATGAACATGAGATAATGAAGACCCAAGGTTTCCGGTGAGAAACCAACCGGAGAAGGTGGATGGAACTCATCGGAGAAGGAGAAGTCAGTGAGACTTCTAGAGAGAACTAGAGCGTCATAGAGAGAGATAGAGAGATAGAGAGAGAGTGAGTCGTGAAGAATGAGGGTCTGGGGGAGGGTACGTCATAGGATTAATTATGGAAAGAACATATCTGGGNTATTTAAATAAAGTAGGGCTAAATGTTAAATACCCAATAAAATAGATAATTAATTAGTTAAAATATCTAATAATTATGAAAAGATGAATTTAAGTTTAAATAGGTAAAATTACAGTAATTAACCAATATTAAGTGTAAGAAATGCATAAGTTCCGAATTAAAATGATACAAAATGTCCAATTGGGCCATAACTACAAAATTGTTGCAATTGAAATTAAATAAGACCCAATTGACTAATTTATGAAATAATTGGATTTTAATAGATAGAAAATGATTATAAATAACATACTGATATTTTGAAATTATTTAGAGCATAATTTATGAATGTTTAATTATGAAATATTTAAAAGAAACAGGAAAATAACTTAATAAAAATATGAAAAATAGGGAAAAATACTCATTATTACGAAGAGTAATTTAGAAAGCTTATATGCAAATTTGAAAATAATTTGAGAAAAAATTGGGTATCAACAACATCTACTAAATGTGCGACAATATCTTCTAATTCACAGTTATATTGCATCCTTCTTCATATCAAACAACTCCTTTCTGTTGCATCCAATCTCCCGCCGTATAATAGCTAATATTTCAAATTAAGCCTGTGGACCTAGTCACTGTCCACTAAAATTCTTGAATCACTCTAAAACTTTTCCCCAAAGTGTGCAGCTATCCTACCACAGAACCCATATGCTACGCTGCCACTCTCCCACTTTGGTCAAACTCACCCTTTTAAGAAACTACTCGACTTTCGCTTCTTACACCTGGCCTTCTAGAAATTTAATCATTGCCTAACACTTCCCACATGTCTTTCCTCATCACTTTCTACCCAATTGTTGCCTTAAATCAATATCTATATTTGTAGCACATAAACCAGTAGATCGCCACAAATTTAAACTTTTCCGAAGATCATCTTTCTCGAGCCGTCTACATTAGAAACACCAATCCGACCCCGAACCATCGCACACTTCAATCTCTAACATCGTCTTCCCCGACACTATTTCACAATATTCTGATCCAAATTGCAAACTGAAGAATACCATAGCACCGGTGAACTTAACACATTCTATTCGATGAAGGACGAAAATACCACTTCACATATGAAGGTTCCACCACACTTGAAAACACCAAGTCTCGTTATTCTATCAACCCAAACCTGAACATTTATAGTATGTCTGCCTTTCCTCCGTCAGAAATGGGATACTGAATCTCTAAATCTTGAGCTGAGTAAACATCCTTCCAAGTCATTCACTGCTTCAATTCATAGACAAGCATATCACTATTACACCAATATCGTGCGATAACCGATTATGAGCATCATAACATTCTACGCATAGCCTCAAATATCTCAGAAGTGCAGCTACCAAGCTGAAATGAAAGAATATTCTTCCGCAAGGCGACGACAATAGCCCCAACCAACTATGCAGAGAGTAGCACCTGCACCATATCTGTAGTACCATTACAATTACTCAAATTCCCAATTTATAGCAAGCGCTTCGTGTCACGTAAGTTTGAGTAGAAAAGAAACATAGGCATAAGCCTCAAAGGAATCAAACTACACGATGAGGAATCAAGAAGGGAAGTACTCCTAACAGCCCTGTAGCCTCTCGAAGATAAGTACAGATGTCTCTGTACCGATCCGCAAGACTCTACTAGACTTGCTCATGACTCGTGAGACCTAAGGGAACCTAGTGCTCTGATACCATGTTGTCACGACCCAAATCCAATAAAGGTGTGATGGCGCCGGACTCCGTTGTCGGGCAAGCCAACACAAAGAATTTAACTAAATCCTTATTTTATTACTCTTGAAATCATTCCTTTTCGCTACATTAAATGATAATTAATGAACTTCCATTGAGTGAACAATAATGTATTTAATAAAATTAAATAACGAACAAATCCCCTAGTCATCCTAGAACCTGGTGTCACAAGTGCATGAGCAATTTCTAGGAAGAAAATAAAATACAATAATCGTCCGGAATACAAATGGACAGTAGGAAAAATACAACACAATACTCTGAAGGAGACTCTGCTGGCTGCGGGTTGTATCGGGAGGTGCAACTCACCTAAGTCTCCATATCAACCATGCCGCTGCGCCGAGCTAGGACGCTGGACATACATGTGCCTGTGCAGCAAAATGCTCAGCAAGTGTAGTATGAGTACGAAAATAACGTGTACCTAGTAAGTATCCCGCCTAACCTCGAAGAGGTAGTGACGAGAGGTCGACTTTGAAACTTACTAGAGGTCAAATTGATATAACTAAATGTAACACTAAGCATGGATATCATAATTTAATAACAAATAACAACATGAAGGGACAACTTCTTTCATAATTATAGTTTCAGTTTCCGTCATTTCAGTTGACAACTTATATCTCAAGGCAATTGAACAGTTCAAATCATAGAAAGTACATAGCAAATATCATGCGCAAGAGAATGTCGAGTTCGTACGGCCCGATCCAACAAAATAATAAATTGTGCACTGCCGAAGGGTCGAACAACGCGAACCATAGATGCATCTATTAACCTGCCGTGGCGTACGACCCGCTCCCATGAGAGTAGTGGAAACAGTCGACCCGCTCGCGAAATATATTTGCGACGCGGTTACATATAAACATACACATTCAAACAGTCAACCCCGACTACATCAAGAACACAATTACCCAAAGATATGACAAATTTCTCTATTAATGGCCCAGAAGATGGTGTTTAGTCCTTTTTAGAAATTCATTTGCACATTTTAAATTTATCAATAAAATTACAAGTACGGCAAGTAAAACATGCCTTTGGATCCTAGGCTACCCGGACATAAGCACAATAGTAGCTATGCACGGAGTCTTTTTACCTCGTGCGTACATAGCTCCCACAAATAGTAGCACATAATTAACTATTTCACTTATGGGGACAATTCCCTCTTACGAGATTAGAAAGGAGACTTACCTTGCTCCAAAACTAGTCAATAATTATGCAAATCCAAAAACGTATACTCAATTACACATAACAATTATATTTATAACAAGTTCTAACCCCAATCACAAAGTCGATAAAATCACCCTTGGGCCCACATGCCCGGATTTCGAAATTTTTCGAAGATAAAGCTTACCCATAACCGCACGAACTCAAATATATAATTTATGTCCGATTCCATGCTCAAATTCGTGGTCAAAATCCAAAATTACAAATTTCTAGGTTTTTCTTCCAAACCCTAAGTTTCCACTAATTTCCCATGATTTTCCATGTTAAAATCTAGATATAATCCAAGTAATTAACTTGCAATAGGTGGGATTAACTTACCTCCAAGTCTCTAGGTGAATTCCCCTCTCAAGAAGTTCCAAAAAATCGTCTAAGAATGAAGAAATGAGCAAAAATGCTCAAACCCCCGTTTTAAACACTCACTTCCCAGCGATCTTCGCGCCCGCGGCAAAACCTCCGCGACTGCGGTGTCCGCACTTGCGGAAAAACCTTTGCGCTTGCGGTGTCCGCGCCTGCTATGGATTTTTGCACCTGCGGTCTTCGCACCCGCGGCCAAATTCTTCGCGCCTGCGGTGCCTGGCCATACCATGCCTTTTCGCTTCTGTGACTCATGCTCCGCTTCTACGAGCTTGCACTTGCGGCTATCCAAGCGCATGTGCGATCGCACCAGAGGCTGCGAGCTTCAGCGTTTGCTCTCCAAGTTCAAACTTGGTCCGAGCCTCGTCCGGTTAACACCCGGGACCCCCGGGACCCTACCAGAACATGCCAACAAGTTCCAAAACATATTACGAACTTAGTCGAGCCTTGAAATCACATCAAACAATATCGAAATCACGAATCGCAACCCCGATTAAAGCTTAATGAACTTAGAACTTCAAACTTCAACATATGATGCCGAAACCTATCAAACCACGTCCAATTGACCTCAAATTTTGCACACATGTCATATATGACATTACAGACCTACTCCATCTTCCGGAGTCCAAATCCGACCCCGATAGAAAAAAGTCCACTTTCGGTCAAACTTCTCAAAAACCTTTAAATTTCTAACTTTAGCCAAATGACTCCGAAATGACCTACGGACCTTCGATTTTACTTCTGATCGCGCTCCCAACACCAGAATCACCACACAGAGTTATTCCCAGACTCGGAATCCCAAACGGGCATCGATAATACTGAAATGAACTTCAACCCAAATTTATGAACTTCTTCCAATATGCCAACTTCCACAATAGACGCTGAAACGCTCTTGGGTCATCCAAAACCCGATCTGAACATATGCCCAAGTCCGAAATCGTCATACGAACCTGCTGGAACCTCCAAATCCTGATTCTAAGGTCGTTTACTAAAAAATACAACCTTAATCAAATCTTCCAACTTAAAGCTTCCGAAACGAGAATTCTCTTTACAAATCAACTCCAAAACCCCCGAAATTCAATTCCGACCATGCGTACAAGTCATAATACCTTAAGTGAAGCCGCTCATGGCCTCAAACTACCAAACAACGCGTTAGATCTCAAAACAATCGGTTGGGTCGTCACACTCCTTTTACCTTTTCATTGTTTTCTCAGCCCTAGAAAGGAGTACTTCACAGTGCTTTTTTGTAAGAACATGTTTGATAAGCCACCTAGGAATTGGATTTGGGTGTAATTCAATAGTTTAGCATGTTTGTTTGGCCAAGTAATTACTTGGCCAGTAGGGGAATTGGCTGTAATTATACTCTCCAATTCTCAAGGGGGAAGTGACAATTAGTGGTAATTACACAGTGTATTTATAAGGTTACTTTTTTATTTTTTTCCTTTTTGTTTTTATTTTAATTATTTTCTTTATAAATTTTTATTTCCATTATTTTTTATTTTGATTTTTATTTTATTTTTACTTTTTAATTTCTTTTTTAATTTTAAAGTATATGTTTCTTTGGATAATATTTATCTTTTATTTCTATACCTTTACTTCTTATGATTCCATGTAACTGCTCGTATGATTTATTTCATTCATTTAGCGTAATTGCGTTATTATTCTAGTTTTTAAATTACATCTCCTAATATTAGAAATAATGAGTCATTAACAAACTTCGCATATAATGAGTAATGTCATTAAAGTAGAATTTCGTTGTTGAATGAGGTTATAAACTTATTATATTTTCTAATCTTAAGTTGTAAACTTATTTTTATTATGTTTGGTTTTGACATATATTATTTGGATTTTCAAAATGGATTATATTTATGGTTCCAATTTACTTATTTTAGTAGTATTAGTTTTTTATTTCACATTACATGTTGTTTATTTTTTAGTTAGAATTGATAGATTAGTTTTATCGAATATTTTAATAATGTTATGATATTATAGTTATAAATATTAATTTATTTTATCAAACATATATTCCATGATATTCTTACAAAACATATGTTTTTTTATAAACTAATTAAACTAAATATTTTTAATTTGGAAAACATATATCAATTATGTTTGCAATATTAGTTCTAAATATATAATTACTAATTAATGTATATTCAATAAAAAATATGCATCTTAAATACCAAATCTAATATCATTTATAGGCATATATTTATGATATTAACTTTTAAGTTTTGATAATTACTTCATGAAAAAATGTAATTTAACTGTGTAATTACACTTTGCAATCAAATAGTACGCTTGTACTTATATTGTGATTACGTTATGACAAACAAACATATCATCGTAATTACTATATTGTGTAATTACTAGGTTGTGTAATATTATCCTAGTAATTACACTAACTCTAAAAATCTTAGTTGCAATGGACATTCTTAATCTATTTTAGCATTCAATTGACTTCTCGTTAAAAAAAATAAAAATACAGTCAATGATTTTTATCACTGTTACAAATTAAGTGGCTGTAATCTCGACAGCTATAGGACTTCATATTTTGAAGTATTTTATGTGAGTCAATATCTAATGTTACATATTTTGCTATATTGATTTTTTTATTTTATTTTTATTTTTTGCATGAGCAAATCCTATCTCTTACTTGGCCTTGGTGCACCCAATATCTATTTATCTGTGTGTGTGCATGTAATAAATTTTTTGTAGTACTTAGACTTATGTCATTAAGGATTTTGAATAACCAGGACTTACAGTGTTGGATTGTCATCATATTTAAATTATACAAATATGCAAATATGTATTTCTTGAGTTATAATGTACCCATGTTAAGTTATAATATCGCCATCATATGCCAACGGCATCCAAAAATGGATTTATAACGATTTTTAGCTAGTTCACCCATTGCATTAACGTTTTTAGATCAAATTCTCTCACAATATCCACAGTTTTACAAACTTTCTCCAATATAGAATGTTGAATCAAGTCACTGCATGGTTTTGAAGATTGACAAATGCCAACCCAGTTGAACCAGGTCCATCAGGACAAACATAGTCAAATAGACCCATTGGCACAAGAAGCGTCCATGCACAGGAGATAAATATTATCTGGGAATTAAGAGGTCATCTCCTAAGCGAAAAGGTTACAAATTGATAAGGAGATGGACTTCGACTTCAGGTAGGACAGAATCAAGATCAAGGAAGTTGAGATAAACACAAACTCTTCCACCAAGGAAGAGTTGCATTAGAACTGAACAACAACATCTCAACTACTGACTCTATAAAATATTGAAGCATTCCTGCTGAAGAATAGACGCACAAACACAGAAGTGAAACAAGAACTGAAAGCAAAATTACCAAAGCAATTTTGCAAGCAGAATCTTTGTGCGACACAAAAGCTACTTGAACCAGCTAGAAGAACCAGTTCCATCTGTTAACTTTTGAGTCTAGTGGTTTGTAGTAGGTGTTTAAATATTGTATCTTTCAGCTTTATCTAGAAGCAATTGTAATAGATACGCACTGTTCAAGCTAGAGTTAACTTGAAGTTTGTCGCAATTAGCTAGAGGCTAGTTTGCCACAAAGGGATTAGAGTTAGTCCTTAGATTTACAAAAGAGTTTATTTTGTAAATGTTGTTTGGCTCAGAGTTATAGTGAAGAGTTTGGGAAAATCTTACTGGGAAGTAGGTCGTGGTTTTTTCACCTTTTGAGCCAGGTGTTTTTCACGTAAAATTGTTGTATTCTTTAAATTCTGCAATTACTTTTCCGCAAATTGTAGAAGTGTGATGACCCAAAAGGTCATCTTACGTAATTTAAGCTATATCTGTGTCCCGAGGTTCCGAGAGGCTCCGTTAGTCTCATCTCGTTATGTGTGCGCATCCCGGGCGTGTAGCCGGGAAGCTATTATGTGAAAAACTGATAAAAAATGAGTTTTGATAATTAATAAATGAATATAGTTGACTTTGGTCAACATTTTTGGTAAACGAACCTGGACCCGTGATTCGACGGTCCCGGAAGGTCCGTAGAAAAATATGGGACTTGGGCATATGCCCGGAATCAAATTCCGAGGTCCCAAGCCCGAGAAATGAATTTTTAAAGAAAATTGTTTTCTGAAAATAATAAAGGATTTTGAAAATGAATAATTATGTGAAAACCGTGTTACCGGGTCTGTATTGTGGTTCCGGAGCCCGGAATAGGTTTATTATATACTATTTATCTTATCTGTGGAATTTGGGGTAAAATGGGCGTGAATTGAGTGGTTTCGGATAAAAAATGAGGTTTTGAGGTTTTAAAGAATTTGAAATGCGACTTGGAAAGTGATGTTATGTTCCTGAGGTCCGAATGAGATTCCGAGACCGGGAATAGTTCAGCGGTGTCATTTATAACTTATATGCAAATCTTGAAGTCATTCCGAGCGGTTTAGGCCGGTTCGACGTATTGAAGTGAATTCTAGAATTTTAAAGTTCTTAAGATTTAATTAAATAAGTTTTGGGGTTTGATTTCGAGTTCCGTTGTTGTTTTTCGTGTTCCGTAAGTTCGAGCGAGTCTGCTTAGTGATTAAGGACTTGTTGGTATATTTGGACGGGGACTCGGGTGGGCCCAGGTGCCTCCCGGACCCCGCGCGAGGCCAAAAACCAACAAAAACCACTGCTGGTGCACAACAGCTGGTGTGACCGCAGGTGAGGTTGCCCAGCCGCAAGTGCGGGACCGCCCCTGCGGTTCCAGCCTCGCAGGTGCGATCCCCATACCCTTGCCCAAAGTTCGCAGGCGCGAGACTCAGGCCACAGGCGCGTGACCGCAGGTGCGGTCCAGGCCATCGCAGGAGCGAGTTTTCCCGCAGGGGCGACCAAATCCCGCAGGAGCGAGCCCTTTTCCGCAGGTGCGGCCCCTTCTGGGCTGGCCCAAGTCCGCAGGTGCGATCATTTTTCCGCACCTGCGATACCGCAGGTGCGAGCCTCCTTCCGCAGGTGCGAAAAT